>QFDV01001362.1:0-11297 GCA_003315845.1 Lactarius trivialis
AGGGTGGGGTTGAGGTATCCCAGCTCACAAGTCACCGTCCATGATATATAATACCCATTCAAAGCCAAATCGCGAGTTAGAAACATAAAGAAAGAAGTGCTAACTCCATGGGTATAACTCTCTTTACATCTTTAAGTACTTTTTATCGACGTCACACCCAGATTCAACAATAGCGAAGCAACTAGTTGACAAGATGTATGAGCGCCGCAAGGCTTCTGCCCTCGACCTCGAAAAGTGCGTTCAGACATTTCCCTGTCGCCGAATCCTCGTAATCACTTGCAGACTTGTCCGCGAAAGCCATCAGCAAGGCGATGAGCGACGCATCGGCCAAATCGTTGACCAACTCATCGACATGTTCTCTAGCATCACCAACGCGCTCCATGTCCGGAATGGGGGCCTGATTGGCCTCGCTGGTACCGCTATCGCCCTAGGTGTCGATGTAGCGCCATATATGGAACGCTTTCTCGAGCCGCTTCTTGTCTGCTTCTCTGACCCAGAGAATCGTGTGCGCTACTTCGCAGCGGAGTGTCTATACAATATTGCCAAGGTATCAAAGGGAGAGGTTTTGGTCTACTTCAATCCTATCTTTGACGCATTGAGCAAAGTCCGTCACTTATTTCTTTCCCGCCTTTGACGCTCACAGCCTTCAGCTCGCCGCAGATCCTGAGCTCTCCGTCAAGAACGGAGCAGAACTCCTCGATCGCCTTCTCAAAGACATCGTTGCTGAGTCCGCCTCCTATTACGTCCCCCACTTTCCCGAGACAGAGAAGCACCGCTCTGCTGATAGTGACAATGGGATTGTCGTTCCCCACCCTGACGACGACGGCACGAGCGTGATGCCGCGCCGCGCATTCTCCCTTTCCCGCTTCATCCCACTCCTCTCTGATCGCATATACGTGGTTTCACCTTTCACACGATCCTTTCTCGTCTCTTGGATTTCCGTGCTGGATTCTGTCCCAGAGCTCGAACTGATCACATACCTTCCCCATCTCCTGGACGGGTTACTGTGGGGCTCTACCTCTCTTCACATCCTTTCCCGACTTACCTCTTTTCCAGAAAATATCTATCAGATCCGACAGAAGATGTTCGCATCGCAGCAGAAAATCAGCTTGCCGAGTTTCTACGTGAGATTCGGGAGGTTACTGTCGTACGGAAGCCGAGCGGGGACGCCGAGTCAGATGTGAATGAACGCGACGTAGGAGGTGTGTGTCCGTGCTACGTCCCCGCATATACTTACTTTCCACAGACTGGGTTCCAGGGCAAGGTGTCCGTATCGACTATGCCGCAATCATTGAGATCTTGATTCAGCAGCTGGATACACAACGCAAGTAGACTGTTTATTGTAGTGATATAATAATATAACAATCTACCTCTCTTCAGATGACGAGATACAACAGTCGACTGCGCTTCTTTGGCTTTCAGAGCTGCTAACATTCACTCAGGAGGTCATGGTGCCGTTCACTCCCCGACTCATCCCTGCCATACTCCCCAACCTGGCACACCACGTCCCCATGATTCAGTCTTCCGCCAATCGCACAAACAAGCTCCTCTTGAACGTAATTCAGGCACTTCCCTCACCATCCGAACCATCGTCCCGCCAAGGTACATTGCCGAGCGAGCGACCCGCTCCCGTAGTCGCCCGTGGCCCGCCTGCATCGCCTTCCCTGGTCCCGGCCTCCCCGCCTGCATCGCGTCAAAATACCCAAATGCCAGCCTCACGCGACTCTGGTTCGGTGGAGTCTCTGGCAGACCCGACTGTCACGCCAACTCCGAGCAACATTACGATCCAGAAGCGCGCAAGTATGCAATCCCAGACAGATAGTGCTCAAGCGCCACGTCTACTGACACCGCTAGACGGCCAGTCGATTGCTCGTTCGCCCACTCCCCGACCACTCTCCCCACAATCGCTAGGGAGCGCTGCTGGGTCAGCATCTGTACCTGAGCGCGAAGTGCCTGCCGATGCATTTGACTACCAGGTTACTGTGAACGCCTTGACAATACAATTTCTGAGCGAGCACGAGGAAACACGTGTCGCTGCACTCAAGTGGCTCATCATGCTCCACCAGAAGGCGCCGAAGAAGGTTCAGTACTTAATTTCTCTCAGGGCTATCATTGTTTATTCACGTGGGACAGATCCTTGCGATGGATGATGGGACATTCCCGGCGTTGCTGAAGACGTTGTCCGATACCTCTGAGGAGGTCATTAAACACGATCTGCAACTCCTCGCCCAAATTTCGTCTGCATCAGACGATAGTTATTTCAAGGCATTTATGATCAACTTGCTGGATCTTTTCAGCACGGATCGAAGGCTGTTAGAGACCCGCGGAAGTCTTATAATAAGACAACTCTGCCTCAATCTCAGCACGGAACGCATTTACAAAGCATTCGCCGAGATCCTCGAAAAAGAAGAGGTGTGGACATTCTTGACACGCCGGTTTGCCGAATTTAAGCAGGCATCGCTAGGACCTCGACTTTTCCAGCGTTATCGTACAGAAACTTTCCATGATCCTCATCACATCGCCTGAGCTTGCCGATTTTCGCAGACGGCTCAAAAGCCTCGAAACGCGAGTACGCTGGTGTCTCGACCCTCCTCATGCCAGCTTTTCTCATCTTACTCATTCTTAGCAAGACGGCCAAGCGCTCTTTGTGACGCTATATCGATCGTGGTGTCACAACGCCGTCGCCGTATTCTCCCTATGCTTGCTTGCTCAGGCGTATGAACACGCGTCCAACCTTCTTGGCATCTTGCGAGTCTTCTTTCTTCTGTGTATGGCGTAAATATCACTTATTCGCGGACGCAGTGCCGACCTCGAAATGACTGTCCAAATTCTCGTTCAGATCGACAAGCTCGTTCAACTCATTGAATCTCCTGTATTCACATGTACGTGAGCACGCCCACTGGATACATTCACGCTCACGAGCCAGATGTGATAGACATTCGCCTACAGCTTCTCGAGCCTGACAGATACCCGTATTTGTTCAAATGCTTGTATGGCTTACTTATGCTCCTCCCACAAAGCTCCGCCTTTATCTCTCTCCGAAACCGACTGAACGCCGTCAACTCTGCCGGTTTCCTGCATATCGCGCCTAAACCGTTCGTCTACCCGTTCTCTTACTCTACGTAGGACATTGATCCTAACGGTGCCCGCAGGAGTACGGTCTCAACGGTTGCGACGCGATCTAAGCTCGCACGTGACGAGATCAAGTGGCCTGAACTTCTCGCGCACTTCCGCGCCATGCAGACACGACACGAGCGGGCACGTCGTGTCGCGCTTGGCAGCGCGCCTGACATCAGCGCTACACTTCCTAGCACCGCCCTTCCAGAGCGCCCTGCCCCGCGAAGGCGAGTGACCGGACTCGGAGAGGTTCCGGCGCCGCCTAGCTCGTCTGGAACGGGCTCTAGCGCCGAGGGACCTAGTAATGGACGACCAGGCGCACTCAGCCCCCTTAATCCGCGCGCAAGGGTTCAGGGAGGTGTGGCTACGACTCTCACGGCTCAGGGGCAGGTCCTCGGTGCACGGCCGAAGCGGGGCCTGAGCCTTGTACGAAAGACATGACGCGTGATGCATGACGACGGACAATTTGCTTTGCTCTCGACTCGCATATATGCATATGAACCATATTTGCACGCCACGTAGCTTATAGGTCACCTAATTGAACGACAATCCATGCTTGTTCGTGGATATATGAGGGCAAGAATTTGAGGGAGGACGAGTGTGGAGTGTGGAGAGGGATAAATGTGTCATGACGTGGGTACGAGGAGATTCTGCCGGATTGTGGCGATGTCTTGGTCGGTGAGGCCACACATACGTCGTACATAGTCCTTCACACCACCATACCGTTCGTCCAGCATCACGATAAATGCTTGCATCGTCTCTTCCCTGCCACGCTCATCGGCATCGAGGAGATTCGAAGGACAGATTGTACGCACCTCGACGACAGCATATTGTGGGCGGCCGTCGGATCGGACGCGAATATGGGCTCGCGCGCGAGTCGTGATAAAATGAGAGGGCGCATCGGCTCACGCCCTATACGAGTCAAGGCATAGTCGGCTGAGATCGCATCATTACTAACGCCAGCGAGCTGGATGGAATGGAACGTTAACCTAGGCGGTCACGTGAGTTGATACGACCCACCAACAAGAGCAAAGCGGCCGCTATCCCCGTGCGATCCTTCCCGGCTATGATGAACGAAAACCGGTTATTAGAAAACAGGAACCGTAGTTGAGGGAGGTAGGAGGCGCACCTGTACAATGGAAGATAAACCCGTCATTGGGTGAATCGCGCACATGTCGAAGTATTGAACCGAACGCGGGCCCGCCCGCGTCAAGAATTTCCGAATAAAGTTGCATGAACGCCTGCAGGACTCAACATGCGGAAGACAAGGACTTTTATGGGAACACCATACCTCAGTCTTCCCGCTGGCGTAGAGTTGGAAGCGTCTGTGGAAGGATCATTGAATCGGGCTCGGTCAGCGAGCCAAAACCCAACAGAAAGTACTCACTGTGCCATACGTTCTGGGCTGTAGTCTTCTTTCGTGAACACTGGAGCATGCAGTATGGTTATTCCCTCAATCTTAGGAGTTGCCGCATCATATTTTGCAATTTCCGTGTCCGAACGAAGGTCGAATATGGTGGCGATACCGAGCGCCCGTAGTTGCTCCTCACCTAGTTCCGAGGTTAGAGTCGATCGAAGAGGGTAAGTGATGGGTAAAGACCGAGCTGTGTTGCGCCAGAGAGCTCTCCACTGCGAATCATGAAGCCCGACCGCGTGACATGCTGGCCGTCTGCAGTGGGAATGCTACCGAGGTCGCGGGCATTGTAAACACCATCGATGGTTACGAAAGGATGTCTTGATAGCACATCTGCGACGAGGTCTGGATCCAAAGGAGCCAGCTCGGACATGTCCAAGTTGAGTTGAAAAGCCTGAGACTAGACGGGCAACCCAGATAAGATATCAACCCATCGCTTGCAATCAACCACAAAAAATGGCACCTCTCTCTCATCCCTCAATCAAAGGTGTGTATATCATCCTTTATTTCTCATATTAATATTTCATTCATAGATGGCTGGTTTCGCGAGATCTCCTCTCAATGGCCCGGTCAGGCCATGACCCTCAAAGTCAACAAAATCCTTCACGTTGAGAGATCGCTCTATCAAGATGTTCTCGTATTCGAATCTGAAACATATGGCAACGTTCTCGTGCTCGACGGTGTTATCCAATGCACCGAGCGCGACGAGTTCTCGTTCGTAGCTTGTCTTCCCCAGTTTTCCATACCCAAGTCACGTTTCATCAAAGGTACCAAGAAATGATTGCACATATCCCCCTCGCGAGTCATCCGAATCCCAAAAATGTCCTCGTTATCGGGGGTGGAGATGGTGGTGTTGTTCGTGAAGTGCTTAAACACGCAACCGTAGAACATGTGGTGCTCTGTGATATTGACGAGGTATGCCCCCTTCCTTCTGCTGGCCATATGCATATGCGAATACATCGTCTCTCTCCAGGCTGTTGTGCGCGTCTCTAAGCAGTACCTCCCCCATATGTCTGCTCTCCTTGAGTCACCAAAAGTTAGAGTCTTCATAGGTGATGGCTTCAAATTCCTCGCGGACAATACTTCGACCTATGATGTGATCATCACCGATTCTTCCGATCCTGTTGGACCGGCAGCTTCTCTCTTTGAAAAACCCTATTTCCAATTGCTTCACGATGCCCTCACTCCTGGCGGAAACATTTCCACCCAAGCCGAGTGTCTCTGGCTACACCTCCATCTAATTGAACAGTTGCGTCGCACCACACTCGAAGTCTTCGAGACCGCGGATTACGCGTTCACCACTATCCCCACCTACCCGTCCGGCCAGATCGGTTTTCTGGTGTGTTCTACCGCACCAAACCGTGATCTAAAAACGGCGCTGCGGACCGTTCCGAACACTCGTTACTACAATTCCAACGTGCATGCAGCTGCTTTTGTTCTTCCAGAGTTCGGCCGAGCTCTTATAGAGGAGCAGAAGAACATTACTCCCTCGGTCGGCCGCGCTGCCCGCGCACTTGCTGAACCCGATCGACCGAAGAAAAAGGTTCTCCTCCTCGGAAGTGGTTTTGTGGCACGTCCCGCTGCGGAATATATCGCCCGCAACCCTTCCAATGAACTTGTCGTCGGTGCGTTCTATAAGGGTTCTATTGTGGATCCATCCTGAAGGTTCAACAGCCTGTCGCACTCTCAAAAGTGCAGAGGCTCTAGCCGAGGGTCTTCCAGGAACGAAGGCCAGGTCTCTCGACGTCACCGATGCCTCTGCTCTTGAGGCCGCCGTCGGTGCCGTAGATGTGGTCGTCTCACTTATTCCGTATACCTACCATACGTCCGTTATCGAAGCCGCTATCAAGGGGAACACGCACGTCGTCACCACGAGCTACGTATCGCCTGCGATCCGAGCCTTAGATGAGCGTGTCAGGGCCGCCGGCATCGTCGTAATGAATGAAATCGGCCTTGACCCGGGAATTGACCACCTATACGCCATCAAGACGATCGACGAAGTTCACGCTCAAGGGGGAAAGGTATCGTGGTCTTCAGGGAGACGGGGGGCCCTGCTAATTTGGTAATCGGATCTAGATCAAGCAATTCCATTCGTACTGTGGTGGACTCCCGGCGCCTGAAGCGGCCGATAACCCATTGGGATACAAGTTCTCCTGGTCCTCCCGCGGCGTTCTGCTGGCGTTGCTCAATGCTGCATCATGGCTTGCCGACGGACAGGTACGCAGCGTAGAGGGTCACGATCTGATGGCACTCGCCAAGCCGTACTACATCACTCCCGCCTACGCGTTTGTTGCGTACCCGAACCGCAACTCAGCACCGTACCGCGAATGGTACAACATCCCCGAGGCGGACACCGTCGTGCGCGGCACGCTGAGGTATCAAGGATTCCCGGAGTTCATACGTGCGCTCGTCAAACTTGGGTGGCTCGACGCGCAGCCGAAGGAATGGGTCAAAGAGGGTCTGACGTGGGCGGAGGCCACGAAGCGTGCGGCGGGCGCTGCAGATGCGTCAGAGAGGTAGCTTTCAGACGGACGCGCGTCTCTTCTGTCCTCGCTGATCTGTGGTCTTGCAGCGCGTTGGTATCCCGCGTCAAAAAGGTCTGTGCGCTACAGGATGCCGCAGAGGCGGTGCGCATCATTTCGGGCCTACGCTGGATCGGACTTTTCTCGGAGGAGCCGGTCGTGCCTCGCGCGGGCAATCTGCTTGATACGCTCTGTGCGCGGCTCGAGAAGCTCATGGCGTACGAGCAGGGAGAGCGTGACCTTGTCATGCTGCAACACAAGTTTATCGTTGAGCGCGCGGACGGTACTGAGGTACGTGGCTGCGCTTTGCCCTTCTCCGTGTTGCGAGCCTGACGGGCTGTCAGCAAATCCTCACGTCGACGCTCGAGGCGTACGGCGCGCCGAGCGGGTACTCTGCGATGGCCCTCACTGTGGGAGTGCCTTGCGGCATTGCCACGCAGCTGGTTCTGGACGGCGTCATTTCGACTCCGGGCGTGCTGGTTCCCTACAGTAAGGAAATTTGCGACCCTCTCCGTGAGCAGTTGGAAAAAGAAGGGATCGGTATGGTGGAACGGGTGTTGTAGAAGCTACAGGGAAGAAAAAATCACGTTGGATTGGATTCCGGGCCAGCAATGGATCCTTTCTAGCAGGTGTACAGGAGGTACGAGAAGTATGTAACGATCAGAACAAACAAAACGAAAGATACAGTGGATGGGGTATTAGAGGACGAACGGGAACCCGCTAGTGATACATAAGCACGGCAAGTCGGGCGGCATATTATACAACCGATCGGGAACGACTCAGTCTGTCTACCCGCCATTGCAACACGATGGCCATCTGGGACAACATGAGAGTCGTGAGAATCTCAGTTACGACCGCCAACCCCGCCTGACGAATCGTCAACATCGCCGAATAGTTACTTGAGAGTTGCATGGCTTCGTAAGTCGCGAGCACTTCCTTGCCATCAACGCACTGCCCATAATCAGCGCGCGAGTTCGTTCTCATGGCGGAGATGGAAATCGTACCTCCACCCGGTTATCGGCAATCTGCTTCCACTTGAGCACGCGACCACTTCGGGACGTGAAGTACTGAGAGCTGCAAAGCACCGCGGGGTTAGCAACGCCAACCGCCTCTGGATGGGACTTGAACCGTTGACTCACGCACTATTCGATCTTTTGCGGCGCAAGGCAGTTGCCATGGGTTGAGACGGCGCGTTGCCGTAGATGAGGTAGCCGGGTGTGCCTGACGGCCCGAAGTAGAAGAAAGCCGCTCCGGGGCCCATGACGCCTTGGTGTTGGTGTTTATGCACCCAAGGCGCCTCGCGGCGAAGTTGCACTAGAGTGTTCGGCGTGTGGTCCACCTAATCAAAACCAAATTAGATGGGGAGGAGCAAATGTACAGGTGCTGCGTTGTACCTCTTGACTGATGGGAAAGAAAGGTACAGTATCAGTCTGCCAGCGCACACGGAGGAATCGATTTAACTTACAGTGTGAACGCGGTGAGGCCGTCGAGATCCTCGAAACTCGTGTGGAACGGATCCTGGCCTTTCTGCAGCAGGACGTAGAACTGCGATACTGCCATGGGGGCAAGAAAGGGGAGGTACGACTGGAGCCCCAGTTACAACGACCATGTGAGTAATAAGGCCAGCTGTCGCGCTGGATAATACAAGGGATCCCATACTTGGCTTGCCACAATCGTTCATTGCCGGATCCCCAATCTTTTTAGTCCGACCTACCGCGGCATGCTAGATGCAAAAGCACAAGTCCGCAAGGATTTGAACGTACTCCCCTTCTTCTAGAAGACGGAAAACCGCCAATTGGGTTTTGAAGGCCTGGACGTGTGCTAGCTTCGGAGCAACTAGTGGCAACCAGACAATGAGACAAGTGAGATCACCGGCAGATCTCTGGATTCTTATGAAAAGAACAAGCACGGATCTGGTCCAGGGTTGAGACGTCATTCGCTTGTAGAAAACCACCGAATCGAGGACGAAACGCTGGGACGAATAAGGAAAAAAACTGTTGATAGCATATGGATACGCTACAGCAATGAAAACGTGTAGTTAAGGTTCTCCGAGATGTCATGGGACACACCACGCCCTTGGAAACGAGAACAACGGAAAGGTTCAGTCTCGGCGCTTGAAGCCGTGAGCGGGGTGGCGGGAAGCGAGGCCCTGGTACCGACTATAATGGAAGTGAGATGGGTCATGCACGTTAACGCGAAGGAGATACGCACACCAATGTAGTGGCAATCGTCCCAACAGATCGTGCTCAATGAATCAGTCGTACACTAAGAAGGGGGAAAAATGTAAGAACGCGCAGCAAAGGACGGATTGGGACGCACCATGAACCATAGCTAAACACGGATGGTCGGGTCATTCAACCTTCCATTTCGACTGCCTTGACAAAGGAAAGACGAACCGTAGAACAAAGTCCACACGAGGATGAACGAGAAAGTGTTCTCTTGTCCTGGGTTGACAACCTCAAGGAAGCCACCCTGAACGTACTTTTTTGGATTGGCCTTGAGGTTGACAAAGTGGAGCACGAGGGAGGTGAAGAGGGTCGAGAAGAGGAAGAGGAAAAAGCCGAGCCAGTTCTCGAGACCGATGACTCCCGCGACGGCGCCGGTGAAGCAGGAAGAGATGAACTTGACGTTGTATATAGAATTGGTGTTGAAGAGGATGTGAGGAGCGCAGAGCCGCTGCTGCTGGTCTTCGGGGGAGAGTGAAGACATCCTTGTTGCTTCTTTCTCACGGTCACCCTCCCTCCGATGTACGCCGTCCCAAGCGATAAAAAGGTCAAAGTCGGCGTGCTCGGTGCAACTGGAACAGTCGGACAGCGATTCATCGCCCTCCTTGAAAGTCATCCTTATTTCGTCGTGCATGCCCTCGGCGCATCCGCTCGGTCAGCCGGAAAATCATACGCTGTTGCTACAAGTTGGAAGCAGACGACCCCAATACCCGCGGGTGTGCGTGACCTCGCCATTAGTTCGTGCACGCCGGAGCATTTCCAGGAATGTGCCGTCGTATTCTCGGGTCTGGACGCGGATGTGGCAGGTGATATAGGTGCGCAGGTCTCGCTATGATCCTGGCCGATGAATGATCATAACGCCTAAACGCAGAGGCTTCCTTTCGCACGGCTGAGCTTGCCGTGTTCTCCAATGCTAAATCCTATCGTCGGGATCCCAACGTGCCCCTGGTCGTGCCTCTAGTCAACCCTTATCATCTCAACATCATCCCCCAACAGCGCGCGCTCCACTCGCCCCCGCTGCAAAAAGGCTTCATCGTCACAAATGCGAACTGCTCGACGACGGGCGTCGTGATACCCCTCTCGGCACTGGAACGCGCGTTCGGTCCGATAGAGTCGTGCATCATCACAACGCTGCAGGCCATCTCGGGCGCGGGGTACCCCGGCGTAGCCTCGCTGGACATCTTCGACAACGTCGTGCCGTATATCTCTGGCGAGGAGGAGAAGATAGAGTGGGAGACGCTCAAGATCCTCGGCGAGCTCACCCGGACCGAGCCAGCACCAGAGTCCTTACCCGCTGCAAGCGGCCTGCTCGCGTTTGAAATGCACGCGCACACACCCCTGCGCGTATCGGCGAGCTGTACGCGCGTGCCCGTCATCGAGGGCCACACCGAGATGGTCTCCGTGCGCTTTGCGCGACGCCCGGCGCCGAGCCCGCAGCAGGTGCGCGAGGTGCTGGCGGCGTACGCGCCGGCGGTGCAGTCTGCGGGCTGTCCGTCGGCCCCGCGTCACGCGATATGGGTGCACGAGGAACCGGATCGACCGCAGCCGCGCTTGGACCGCTCGTTCCAGCAGGGCGCAGGCGTGTCGGTCGGGCGCGTGCGCCAGTGCCCCGTGCTGGACATCAAGTTCGTCGTGCTCTCTAATAACGTCAATATTGGTGCCGCGACGAGCAGTATCATCAATGCGGAGTTTGCCATTGCGACGGGGCTGATTACAGTGTAGACGGTCTACAGTCGATATCGGAACACTCACAGGAAGAGTACTAGTAAACTGTACAAAATAAATTTTTCGGAGGGGCCTAAATGCTCGCAGGAAACGCGATAAATTTTTACGCACTACGGATACAGTACAGCAAGTTTTCGTACAGGACGCATTTCCTACTACACCGCCGTCACGAGTGCCAGCCGTGCGGATACCTCTGCCTGTGCACGCACGAGGTTTGCCAAGTAAGACATCATCAGCGTGTCCTGTTGAAAAAACTCGATCAGATTGAGAAGCAGCCTAGAACGACGAAAGCGT
>QFDV01001378.1:6510-23561 GCA_003315845.1 Lactarius trivialis
TTTGGGATGGTGTGAAGTTCTTTCCTATCTTCGGCAATCTCCGCACGTTGTAGTTGTAACGCCGAGCATCCCGCGTTGTGCCACGTTTCCACCTCTCTCTCCTCGATCCAAGACAGCCGTTCTTGCTCAAGGGCTCCCACCGACCCCTGCGAGACACTAAGTCCCGACAAGGGTCGATGGTAAACTCCCCGCGCTATCGTGGACGCGAGCCTCCCCGCTCCGCGCCCCGCTGCCTTGGATTTACTATTGATGTTTTGTTGGGCCCTGGTGGCAGGGGAACGATGACTGTCCTCGTCGTCAGCCTGTGGGAGACCATAATTGTAAGTTTCAAACCTTCTGTGACTCCGTTTGCCGAGGAAAGACGTCGTGCCCATCACGGATAGTACTTCAGTGGGTGCTGCAAGAGAGACGTTGGGTTCGGTGTTATCGAAATGCTCCGAATATCTGGGCAAATCGAATCACGGCCACGGATGCAAGAATGTGAATGGTACGCACGGCATATCACTGCTCATACCCATGAGGTCAAGGGCGGGGCTGTAATCTTGTGAGACTTGTTCAGTGAGGTTGACGTCCCCTGATGGAGGTACGCAGGCGAATCGGTTGGGCAGTAGCGCCCCGGTGATGTTGGGTTGTGAAAATGAGGAGCCCTGCGGCTGAACCTATGGTAGAACACGGTGAGTCCGCTGAGTTGAAATTGACGCACTCAGACTCACAAAATAAGAGGACGCTCCCTCAAATGTAGGGAATGTTATAAATCCACCCCCCGTACCACTGCTCTGTGGGGGTGGGACAGTGCTGAAATCTGTGGGTGCTTTGGACTGGGTGAGCACAGGCTACTTGAAAGCGGGAGGTGGAGACCTACAGGGACTGCTCGAAAGCAATCCGGACAAGTCCTGTAGCATGTCAAGATGAGTAATTGGGTCATAATACAGCTAGCCACTGCGCGCTCACAGATTGGGAGAAGAAAAAATTAATGGATCTGTCCATGATGTCGGTGGGGAAGGCCGGAGTGGGGGCCAGCGCGAGCGCCATGGCGTCTGTCGCGGTGGCATCCGCGGGCAAGGCTCCATGCCCAAGCATATTCCCGACTGGAAACGTGCTACCGGAGGTCCAGTCGGTATCCTATGACGAGTGTAAGTTCCAATCATATCCCAAGGGCAGGTGTACTCACGAGAGAAGTGTTTCGAAACCCGAAAGTCTCAGCGGGGAGCATGGCGCTTTGTCCCCAGACATCCGTGGCATCCAGTCCGTCGAAAGAAAGGGTGTCGCTGGTGAGTCCTTGCTGGGCATACCCAGCTGCCTGAGCCCACACTGCCATCTCCTCACCAGAAGCCGAAGCGTCCAGCCAGGGCGAAAAAGCGTAGTAGGATTCATCAGTAGAGGTTCTATGACAGTTCATTGTGGTATGTGGGTGTCTGTGCGAAGATGGTGGGTTGTGTGAACGGGCAGATATTTTGAGAGGAAATGCGGAGAGGAAGCTTTTAAACAAGGTCCGGAGGTTCCAAAGAGGCTTCGCTTACAAGCTAAGCGAGGGCGACCACAGCTCTGACCGCCCATGGCTTTCACGCGCACCCATGCCAGCGTCATTGCGGGCTTCGCCATTTTCGATTTGACAATGCTGTGTGTAGTTTCTTTGACCCAGCTGTGGTTAAACTGCCTCGTGGCCTTCAAGCACCCGAGATCCTTGATTCCATGGCGTTGGAGCCGAATTACCCGTATTGTCAATGCGTTTCTTCTTATCTACCGCCGGAGAAACCCCGCAGTCTAGCAGCATTTCAGTGTGTCTTTCGCCTCAATAAGAACCGTTGTACCTTTCAAGGGCCTGGAGTGTAGTAAACCCAGCACGGGCATTCCACATTCGGGTATAGACAAGGTTTGTGGCGTGTCGGTGCGGAAAAACGTCCAGGCGTGTCCTTTGTCCAACCGGGATGTTGGCAAGACTCGGAGCTTAAAATGTGTTCAATGAATGTGCAGCACAATGCACAACCTCACCCCTGGAGACCCCAGGCCGTGGTTGACCGAGCCGATAACAGGCAGTTTCATGAAAAATATGTACTATAATATAGTCCTGCCATAGTCCTGCCAGTGCATCCGAATCGTTGTGCAGCCTAGTGACGTTCGCGATGAAGTGCAGCTCTTGGTGCAGCTTGTCATGATTGATTACATATACATTTTGACTCGGGCCGATTTCGATTGGTCATCTAATCTGCTTTCGTTCCATTTGTCACGGTCCAACCTACTTATGATGATCTCTGTTCTCCTTATTAGGTGTGCATTGTCGATGCCCATCTGTCTTTGCTGTCTAATGCAGGGACTTTCAGATGACCGACCCTGACCTTTACGTTGACGGCTACATTTCATACACCTTGACTCCGCAGATTGCGGAAATTTATCTGGCTTATCTCTTCAAAGTGGACCTAACGAGAGTACAGGCATTCGGTGTTCACGATTGGCCTGGTGCTTTCTTCGTTGCAGACCCTCTTATGAACCACTGCCGGTCGCAACACATCGGAAACGGAAGATATGCTTGGCTTCTAGACTATGCCATTCGGCGTGGTGGTTCTGTCGTGCCCCAGCAGCTGTGGTTTCCACAGGGTCATGGGGACTGGGGCCGCTATGTCGGAAAAACGCAGCTGCATATTCCCCTATTCTTTGTCAACATGGATGGGAGTCTGGGTGTACCAGTTTTACACGCCACTGCAGGACAGATATCACTGCGTGACGCTAAGGAGCCTGCGCCACTTGGTCATAGTAATTCAGCATCAGTGTTTGTATTGCTTCCGTCGATGCGCGCTCTATTTACTTACATTCATGTCGCAGTGGCCAAGCTATACCCCTTCCGGACAGCAGGTACTTATTAGAAATCAGACCCCCGCACGGAACCCCGTCACTCTTGAGAGATTTGTAAAGCACGTGGGAAGCAAGGTGCAACAATTTCTGGTAGTAGGTTATCCTTATTTGCCTGTGGCAGTGAGTTTGGACAATTAACCGTCATCTCTAGGAATGCGAGCGCGCTCCTTGTGATTCCTCCTCGAAGTGGACCGTGGGGCCAAATCGCATCACCCCCAATGAAGTCGTTCTCATCGGCGTCGTCCAAGTTTCCGCGGGAAGCTGGATGCCAATCCTCCAGTTGGTGGATCGGATAATTGTGTGAACGTTTTAGACTGATTTCAGAAATCGCTCCGTTCCTGTGCGCTCTCTTGAACTTTATTGCACAGTCTGTTTCAGGCGCGGATATGTTCAGCTAAACAGTAAACCGGTCATGCATACACAAGTGGGAAGTGGTGTTGCATACCCATCGTCATGATTTTGTCCAGTCTGTTAGCCCGAACCTTACCATCGCAGAATCAGTGCACCGTACTTCTATCTTATGTGAATGGTCGTTAGGGCTTCGACTTCCTGGACAAGAGTGGTGCTAAGAACAATCTCCTTACTGGCCACGGAACATACCTACCTCGTCTTCTCGATCATTTGTCAACCATACGCCGTCTCTCTCGACAGGGCATTACATCACGCATGAAAGGGTCTGTTTCCTTCTTACTAGTACACTACGACAGTAAGACAAGCGCGCAACCAGTGAAAGGTTTTGAAGTGTATAATGGCGGAAAGCATACCTAACTGAAAGACTTAGAAGTCGAACAGATACGTAAGTAGGGCAGCCCTCTAACCCAGTGAGAAGAAGTCCTTTCCGCCAGTGACGGCTTTACAAAACACTCTTTGATGATGCATCGAGTATGTGCGTCTTCACTAGCTCCACTATTGACGTTGGTTTACTCTGGGCTCCTTAGACCACGGGTCTAGGAACGCTGGACTTCCACCGACTTTTGGACATACGTCAAGCTTGAGCGCTTGAGCAGCAGCTTACATGTCCCAAACCCAACAAACATATTGCTCCGGGCGATATGGCGAGACATATGTCATTGAAAGATAGTTACGCACGCACGCCATCGCAAAGCCAAGGTCGAAACCCGCAACCGAAGATACTGCGGCCTCGGGCCTCAACTTGAAATTTAGTCCGACTCTGTCACGGTACCATTTGGTACATTACGCACCCACCCCATCAACTTGAGCTACTCCCGATTCCAGGGGTGGGGATGTCTTGACATAGTTCGTGATGATCTGGATCTCATATCCATCGAATACTAGAGTACTGTCCATGTAGTAATAATTGTACAAAATATTTATAAGCCAGTTCTTCCTACTTACAATACTGTATTTCAAGTTCTCCGCCTTCGGCTATTTTACTGCCTTTATCCTCATCGAGTCGCTAGCGCGTCTAAGATCCTTAACCAGATCACCCAGTAAGTTACACGAGGCGACTCGGGGGCTGTGTCCTTGTACTAGGCTTCTCTGTTTAATTACGATCACGGCCTGAGGTCCTCCATTTTCCTCTCTTCCCAACCCAGACAGACACCTTACAGCTACACCATGTCTCAATCCTCTCCCACAAGCGCCTCTTCCTCGAACTTCGAGTCTATCTTTAGAACTGCCTTTACAGCCTACAAAAAGCGAACAGGGCAGGACATCACGTCTCATCCCTTAGCCACCTGGCTCAAGACTTGCGACTCTCCCGATGCAATCCGTGCCGTGCTTAGAGCCCAGGTTCAGGAGTTTGACCAGTCTCGGAGAGACGATGAAAGGTTGACAAAGTGGCTTAATCCTACCGTAAATGTCCTTTACGCATTTTCTGCCACACTTGCCGAGGGCGTTGGCTTGGTGAGTCTCGAACGGCTGGCCCGTTCGAGATCTGCGAACTAATGTTTATTTTCTAGGTATTCTCGCCCGCCAAGGTCATCTTTGTTGGGATTGGAGTTCTGTTCTTGGTGAGTATCTTCCTTGGACCCACCCCGTGGCCCATCATGACAACCCTGCCATTCAGGCGTCCAAGGACGTTGCTGCTAGCCATGATACTCTCATCGACATCTTTGAACGCATTGATAACTTCTTCAAACGGCTCGAGGCCTATACAGAAGTCCCACAGACGACAGCTATGACGGACATTATCGTAAAGATTATGGTTGAAGTGCTATCTATTTTCGCGATAGCGACCAAGGAAATCAAACAAGGGCGAGCGAGTACATCATTCCTTAGTCATACCCTGATTTCATCTCATTGGATCTTATTCAGAAACATTCCTCAAGAAGCTAGCGGGAAGAAAAGATATTGAGGATGCGCTGGATAGACTTGACAAATTGACACAAGAAGAGGCTCGTATGGCTATTGCAGGAGTCCTGAGGCTTACCCAGAAAGTTGATGACAAAGTGAGGGGCATTAGCGACCGGGTGGAAGGCGTCGACTCGAAGGTGGAAGGCGTCGATAAAAGGGTCCAGGGCGTTGACCACAAAGTTCAAGCCGTCGATGACAGAGTGAAACAAATCGATGATAGGGTGGGCGTCGTCAGGGACAATGTCAAGCTAATCGTCGATGGTGCGGGAACCTGCTAGTAGTCTGTCCCACACCAACTTCACACTTCATTTTGACCAGGTGGAGAAGAACGAAGCGCAGCAATCGAACGGATCGTGAACAGCGTAGACGATATGAATCGTCCGTAATTTCCCTCCGCCACTATCATTGACCGCGGTCGCTCACATTCGCTTACAGGTAATCAGCTTCGACATGACCTTCGAAACTGGCTCACTCCCCCCGATCCGTCCATCAATTACAACACGGCTTGTGGTGCTCACCACAAGGGTACTACAGCGTGGCTCCCTCGAGGTGACGCCTTCAACGGTTGGAAGGTCTCTGAGTGCCTGTTGTGGATCCACGGAAAACGCATGTTTCTTCCTCCGTCGACCGAATTGCTAAGTTACTAACGCATTGCCGTCTCATAGCGGGCTCGGGGAAAAGTATTCTTAGGTTTGTTTTCCCTGACTATTACGTATACTGTCGAGCTCAGGCTATATTTTCGGCCAGCTCCGTGATTATCCAAGACATAGAAGGCGTCTGTAATGCCGGGCTTGCGTCGATGGCCTACTTTTATTTCGACTTCAAAGACACTGGAAAGCAGGATTCCCGTGCTTTCCTCTCCTCTCTCCTCATCCAGCTCTCTGATCAATCCGATGTTTACTGCGACATTCTTCTTACCTTGTACACTACCCACCGACGGGGCTCGGTCCAGCCAAATGACGACGCACTCGCGCAATGCCTCAAGACCATGCTCGTGGCCCATGGAGAAACACCGGTCTACCTTGTCGTAGACGCGCTTGACGAATGTCCCGACACATCGGGGATGCCATCGCCTCGTGAAAAGGTCCTGCAACTTATCAAGGAGCTCGTCGAGTTGAAACTTTCGAATTTGCATTTGTGTGTCACTAGCCGTTCCGAGATCGACATTCGCAATGTTCTCGAGTCACTGGCACCTCACCGCATCTCTCTTCACGATGAAAGTGGACAGAAGGCAGATATCGCGGACTATGTTAACTCAGTTGTTTACTCGGACATCAGGATGCGGAGATGGAGAGCAGAAGAAAGGGACATGGTCGTTAGGGTACTCTCAGCCAAAGCTGATGGAATGTGAGACCGTCGCTACTCCCTCATCATATATGCTGAAGATCTTACCCAGGTTCCGATGGGTTTTTTGTCAATTGGAGGCTCTCCGGCACTGTCTCGCACCCAGTCTGCGTCATACCCTCGAGGAGCTGCCTGAATCACTGGATGAGATATACGAGCGGATCCTTAAAAATATCAAGCAGGCGAATCAACGACATGCACACCGGCTCTTACAATGTCTCACTGTGGCCGATCGGCCACTTCGAGTCGAGGAGCTGGCGGGAGTCCTTGCAGTCGACTTCAACACGGGAGGAGTCCCTAAATTCAATGCGGCGTGGCGCTGGGAAGACCAAGAAGGAACGGTGCTGTCTGCCTGTTCCAGTTTGGTGTCTGTAATCACCGACAATGGTTCCAGAGTGGTCCAGTTCTCCCATTTCTCCGTAAAAGAATTTTTGACATCTGCCCGCCTCGCGAGTTCTGTTGGAGAAGTTTCCTACTTTCACATTTCCCTGGAGCCTGCCCACACGATTCTCGCCCAAGCCTGTCTCGGTGTCTTACACCGCATGGATGGAGACGGCATCGAGACTATTCCTCTTGTTGAATATGCTGCTAAGCACTGGGTCAAGCACGTCCAGTTCGAGAACGTGGAATTGCGTATAAAAGATGCATTGGATTGCTTCTTTGATATGGACAAACCACATTTTTCAGCATGGGTCCAACTACATAACATAGACAAATTCTCGTGGCCGATCACCTCCGAATGGGACGAAGCCATGCTAACTACAGCAGCTCCCTTGTACTATGCTGCACGCTGTGGTTTCTATGGCCTAGTAGGACGCCTTTTAGACGAGAGTCCACAGCTCGTCAACGCTCGGGGCGGTCGTTGTGGGACTGCGTTGCACGCGTCGCTGGTCGATGGACACATCGAGGTTGCCCAATGGCTGTTCGCACATGGCGCTGACATAAATTCACGTGGCACGTGGAAGTGGACACCACTGCATGTTGCGTCAGCATTTGGACATCTCGACGCCGTAAAGTGGCTGCTCGACCACGGGGCAGACGTGAACCACCAACAAGTGAATGGCTGGACTCCGCTCCCTCTAGCAGCGGCCAATGGGCACCTCGAGGTCGCTCGGATACTTCTCGAGTACAAGGCGGAGGTTAATTTGCGGAATGTCGAGGGATCTACATCATTACATGAAGCATCGGAGGGAGGGTACTCAGATGTTGTGCGGTTATTGCTCGACCATGACGCGGATGTGAATGGGTGCAACAACAGCGGACGGACTCCAGCTGAAGTAGCCCTGAGCTGTGGATGGGAGGACGTTGTACAGCTGCTCCTGTTCAAGCCGGTCGCATAATATAAATGGCAGATCGATCGTCTAGAGACGCCTCCGCCAGAATTGCTTTCCTAACACCATCCAAACTATCTCCACCTCCACTGGCAGCCGTCCCCGTATGCTGCTCATGCAGTCATTCGATTGCTGTGCGCCGCGAAACCTTACGCGAAACTGCTTCACAAATTCATGCCTAAGGATTCGAAGAGGTAGCCAGAGGTCCTCGCTAGGCCGGTGAAGCGGAGATAAAGTCTCTCGCACACCTCCCGACTCTAATATTTGTGATGAATCATTAATCATGAGTGAGGCCAATATCTTCTGCACGAATTCTCGAGCGCACTCACCTGCAATGTAACTTCCAGATGCCGCACCAGTGCGACAATCTGGAAGGAAGGCTCAGTTACCGAAAATCACCGTGGAAACGTGGCACAACGCGGGAAGCTCGGCGTCACAACTACAACTTGCGGAGATTGCCTAAGACAGGGAGGAACTTCACGCCATCCCAAGAATTTTGTCGGCGAGGCACCGTTGATGCTCCAGACAACCCAGGCCGACGAGGAGCGTGGAGCAGATCAACGGCAAGCTGTGCCCCACGGTGCAATTTGGCTCCTGGGAGACATATAAGCGCCACTGCAAATCGTGCGAGAAGCACCCTTCCGAACTTAGGTTCTGTTCTAGGTGCGGCGCTTATTTCGGACGTCCAGAAAATTCGCCACCACAAGGACAAAAGGTATCAAGAGGCATGTCGCAGTACCTTGCCAGATGAGGCGCGGGAGAAGAAGCAGAAGGTTGAACGGCTCCTCGGGGAATTTGAAGTAAGGCTCCAGCACTGTCTGAGGAATGGGGAGGAGGAGATCGGACCCGGTATTTCCGATATCGTGAATAAGAAGCTCACGAATACCTCAAAGAAGGTATCGAAGCAGGAGGGGATCTGGTTGGAAGGGAGCTCATGTGCTACTGGACTGAGTTAGGGATGCCGCCGTATGTATACCTTTTCCCCCCTTCCTTTCGATCCTACCACATACACACGGACGATATCGTATCATCATCGCTTAGTTACCCTTTCTGTTTCTGCCCGTTGTTGTCTTGTTGTATATATCCTGTGTTGTCGACATTCTCGGATAATCGTCAGACGAGTCTGTTGTTCCTTTCGTTTACAAGCCAGTCGGAGTAAGAGTCGGAATCGATTGGAAAGGAAATGTGGGCACAAACACAGAGAAGAAAGCCATCTTTCGCTAGGCGGGTTCCGTCCATCGGCCTGAGATGGTATTGTGGACAGATCGAGGTCGTGCCAGTGGTGCTGCATCACCTGAACTTGAACGTGATCGATTACAGCAGGTGAAAAAATTAATCCGAGGTGTCCAAAACGGCGCTTATCCAGCCCAGCCTACTCCGCGTTTTCCCAGCATTTTACCACAACATAACATACTGCGTGACACAGGTCGCCCCGATTCTTCCGATCACTGTCTTCTGGCCACTGATTCAATAATGTACTTTTTTGAGGGGGTTCCCTAATATTATATCGATATCCCTGCGGGAGCGGGAAATCAGTGAATTGCGAGATGACTCGGAGTCTGTTCGTCTGAAATATCGATGAGTCGATGTACAGGGAAGGGTGTACTAGTTTACACTTTGCTCCCTTATCACTTTTGACCGCTCTCGTCGATACGAGAGTGGGTGCTGCTTTTTTATGGAACTAAATCAGTACATCTCAATGCATTTAACAGACGTGTCCGAACGTCCGTGTCCCTCAGGAACCCATTAGCATGTTGCAGGTCCTGCACGTTCTCCGCACTTTTGGTAGACCTAACTGCAGACTTCACACCACCCCTGGACGACTTTCAGTCGTTCATCAATCCATGATTGTGAGAAAATCGTTCACGGAATGGCTTCGGCCTGTCAAAATCGCAGGCAAGGCGGCACGGCTCAGGCCAAACAGGTGGGCTTGGGCTTGGGCTTGGCCCGGCCTAGGGCATGAATCCATAGTACTTCAGGTGCGAAGCATCGAAAGTAGTTGTGCAGGTTTCTGCGCGGCGCGAAATATTGTATACAGGGATGCCATGGTTGCAGGCGCTCAATGCTGGAGTAGCTAAAGCCGCGTGGGAGTGCGGCAAGTTCGGGAACGGAAATGGTGGGCTGTACAGAGTCCTACTGGGTTGGTTGAAGGGAAAGTAATTATGGCAAATAAGCGAGCTCAGGAATGGAAACAGGCTGACCGATGGGGCGAGGTGAGTGCCCTCGATTGGGTCCAACCGGAACCAAAAATCACACAGTGGGAAAGTCGCGACACGAGCCTGAGTGTGCCATGTATTCAGCCAGAAATAATTTATTCAAATACAAAGGAACTCTCAGCGGAACTCGGAGGTGGCATAGGAGAGAAAGTAGGTAAGCCACATAATGCCGATCCGATCGCGAGAATATCGAAAATAGGTAGTTTTTTGAGTGGGGAGGAAAGCAAGCCGACTGGGGGGCTTGTCATTGCAGTAGCAGTGTGTGGGGTGAAACGGGCACGTTTAGCAATACTCTGATGCCAGTGCCTGAGCCTGAGGGCAGCGCGGGCAGGAGAGGAACTTGAACAATCTCCCGCGGGGGTGGGTAAAAGCATTTGAGGTCGAAATCTCAGACTAGGAAAAGGCCTCAAGCTCAAGGGTCAAAGTCGAAGGCAAGGGGAGAATGCAGGTAAATGGTCAGGCCGATCGCAGTGATGAGATAAACCAGATCTTCTTTGGTCACGTTTGCGATCTGAGAGAATATCGAACTCGCAGATTTCATTTCCAAGCACCCCAGCCGTGAGAACTTTGTGCCATGGCATGTCGAGGCCCCTGACTTCACGTGTCATCAACTTCAATGTCACAATGTTCACTCGTTCTACTGCTAGAGCCCTCCACGCAAACCGGTATGTTTTATTCTTCGCTATGCGCTCCGGGGTCGCTCAGAAGTGCCTTTTAATGATCGCCAGGGTCACGATCCATAACAATACTAGACTCCCAGAGGAGGTCCTCTTGGAGATATTTGATGCTTACCGACAACTCTATGAACTCCAGCCCGATTATGAACACCTTTGGAACAGCAGAAATGGATGGTTCAAGCTCACACATGTGTGCCTACATTGGCGACGTATCGTGTTTTTGGCGTCCTGCCGTTTACATGTACACCTGCTGTTTTCTACACGGAGGTCTTTAATGGACCCCGTGTTGAAGTGTCTCCCCCGCTTTCCGATTTTGGTCGACTATCGCGCCGCATTCTGGACGAATAGGCAAGAGAATCTTGCACTTGCGGCCATCAGACTCCGCGGTCGTGTGCGTGGAACTGCACTTCGAAAACCCTTTCCAGACATACTCCTCAAGGCACTGACTCACCCTTTTCCCGAGCTAGAAAGTCTCGAAATTTGTTCCACTCACTGCGGTCTCTATGGGGGTAGAGGGTTGTTGCTTCCCCCCACCTTTCTCTCGGGTTCGGCTCCATCTCTGCGACAGCTCACGTTACGGTATATTGCACTGAGCTGCATATCTTCCCTATTATCATTCGCAACAGGCCTTGTGGAACTTTCTTTGACCGTCGTGTACTGCGGACCGCGGGATGCTTCGCTCATTACGAATTTGCAGCGCATGTCTTGCCTGCGTCGCCTCGAGTTGAAGTTTTTATTTTTATTTTTTTTATCCATTTAAGTGCGTCTTGGGGTACATAACCCTATGTAGCACTAGTCCCGGCTTTCCTCCCACATTCTCCTCGAGTTGAAGTTGTACGCAGGCTCATATTTGCCTACAACCACCAGAATTCCCATCTCCACTCCACTTCCCGTTCCACCGTCAAAGCTCACGGATCTCATCCTTATGGGTCCTGGCTCGTACTTGCAGATGTTCGTGGCTGGGTTGGTGGCCCCATCCCTGCAGCATCTAGATGCTGAAGTCTGTGAGAAGCCCCTTCCTATGTCTATTATTCCACATCTCTGCAAGTTTGTCTGTGACACAGAATGTCAGTTTATTGCGGTTCGCTTGGATCGCTTGCAAGAGGGAGTCAAATTTTCTGCGGAGACGAGCCGGGCTCAATCGTTTAGAATATCGCTTCCCGAACCTGTCTCATTTGAGCAGATTGGCAACTCTCTCTCTGGGCCCTTGTCCACCGTGGAGGAACTCGTTGTTGATGTGGGACTGTCCCTGCCCACACCACGACACCGCATACATTGGTTTGGATTTTTCAACCAGATCCAGCGAATGAAGATGGTTCAGGTGTCATCCGAGGTGGCACTCGGTGTTGCGCATTCCTTCCAGCTGGACGGTCAGGAGCCAGCACTAGATGTTCTTCCTGCCCTGGAACAGATCAAGGTGAATTTTGCAAATCAACCAATTGGATCGAATATAGACGACCAATATGAATCTATCTGTGATGCCTTCGAGCCACTTGTTGCCGCACGGAAACAGGTGGGCCGCCCCATAATCATTTCATGGGCATGAGAGTGGCATGAGTCACGTTGGCGACGGGCCGATTCGTGTTAATGGCATTGTTGGAGCGCGTTTGTTTAGGAAATCCTCCCGAAAGAGTTTCTTACTGATGTGGTTGAATTGATAGTCAAGTTGTACAGCCTATGTATTCGGTCGCTTGAAATACTAACACATAATTCCGAGTCGATAGTGGAGCAAGTTGGCACTCCTGATCTGTGTGGTCTGAACTAAATAGTACATTACTGGAGGCCAAGAGGGTCACCCCACGCAGGACTGCGTGATGCCGATATGCCATGGCCAGTTCTCGAGAATCCGAAGAACTACACGTCCAGACGGGGAAACCACCCTGAGGTTGATTTGGCCAAAAATAAACGCGATTCCAATCAGATGTGCTCCGTAGTTAGTAAATGCAAGCAAATAGATTTTTAATGTCATCATAACCTGTGTTCTGACTTTGAACTGAAAATCACACGGTTGCCAGGTCAACCCGAGGACCTACCATTTTCAGCCGGTGTTTTGCATGGAGCTGTGCCTGGAGACGCTTGCAAAGTCAACCTGAGGTTGAACTGCGCTAGCACTCCGGTTAGCGTGACCTCGGACCCTCTTTCTGCCACACCACAATGCATAGGCTGTCTGTCATCACCACTATTTCTCTGTCCGAAACCAAGCTTTGTCCCGCTTGGAAGCAGTTACCGTGACAGATGGTGTCCTCGGGTGGTAAATATTTGTTCGACCCCTGAAAATGAACACAAGTTACTACGAAGCAGTTCTGCCTCTGCTCTCTCCGAGTTGGACTTGATTAAGCTTGATTCCTCACTCACAGCATGCACACTCCAACTATCCGACTTGGAGTCTTCCCTCAAGCTCCCAACATGTCTTGGCTTCCCAGCAGTTCCCCCAGGCTCGACTCCCGCACAGGAATTCAACATTCCAGCTGTACACACATCACAGTCGCTGGGACCGCAAATGGGTATGATTCACTCTCTTCCCAGCTGACCTCTACTCACATTCTGTCTTATTCAGCTCTATACCGTCCACTGACACCAAGCCCCCACCATGCAGGTCCGTGCTAGCCGTTTCCGATGGCCCTGGCCCTGGAACCGACAACGACAGCCCTGGCTCTCCCCCTCCACCGACTCTGTCCGACTCCAGCACCGAGCTCAGGGAACATGCTGCCTGTACCACCACTCAGCCGCTGCCGTGCGTGAGGACTGTATCCCTTAGATAGTTTTGTACTTCAAATACTCGCCAATAGAATTTTGAAAATAAAACAATTATATATTTTGATAATGAGGTTGCAGTAATAGCAGTATAGGATAGCCGAGAGATGAAACCCAGGACAGTGTGCGGATCAATCTGGCACCAACCGATCTTGGAGTAAATTACAGCCCCAGGTTGGCTCTGCTTCAACCTGAGTGCGATTCAGCCCATTTCCATAAGTGGGGCCTAGAACCGTCCCACGGTGCAAATCCAGACAGCCGAGATGTGAGAGCCACACAACAACCCTGCACGCTTCCGCTGGGTGCTCAGTTTTAACCAGAACAGACCACAGGGTCGACAACTGCCAGCCCACAGTAGTTGGATTCGCAAAATTAAATTTATTCTGTCATTCATCCTGCCACCCATTTCCAAAAGATATCTCAGTTTGTAACAAATTCCATCCTCAGGCTGGACTTCCCGGGGCATCCTCCGGACGGTCGCCCCATTTGGCCGTGTAGATAGACATCATCCGTGGGAATTATGTGCCTCATTGCGATNGGGACATCATTGATATATCAACTTGAACTTGAATGTCTACGATGTTTACTCGTTCTGCCGCTAGACCACACAAATCGATATGTTTTATTCCTTGCATGCGCTCCAGGGACGCTCAGTAGTGATCGCTAGAGTGACGATCCATAACATTACTAGACTCCCAGAGGATATCTTCTTACCGACGACTCTATGAACTCCAGCCCGATTATGAAAACCTCTGGAACAGTAGAGATGGATGGTTCAAGCTCACACATGTGTTGCCTACATTGGCGACGTGTCGTGTTTTCGGCGACCTCCCGTTTACATTTGCACCTGCTGTTTACTCCGAGTCCTTGCAGGTCTTCAATGGTGTTAAGGTGTCTCCACCCCTTTCCGATTTTGGTCGAGTATCGCACCACATACTGGACGAAAAAGGAAGAGAACCTCGCACTTTCGGCTATCAGGCACCGCGGCCGTGTGCGTAAAATTGCTCTTGGAGGACCAATTCCGGACACACTCCTCAGGGCGCTAGCTCACCCTTTTCCCGAGCTGGAAAGTCTCGGAATTTATCATGGTCCCACTTGTTACGAAAATTGTGATGGTGACCTGATGCTTCCCGCCACGCTTCTCTCAGGTTCCGCCCCACGTCTGCGGCAGCTCTCGTTACTCCGAGTTGTACCAAGCTGCTTATCCTCGCTATTATCATTCACAACAAGCCTCGTCGAACTTGCTTTGACCCTCAGCTCTTTGCCGCCAGAAGCTTCACTCCTTCCAAATCTGCAGCGTATGTCTTGTCTGCGTCGCTTGAAGCTAGATTTGAGATATGGGATCCCAACCGACATGTGGCCTCCTTACACAGGAGATGTTGTCCCACTGACGAAGCTCACGCACATCATCTTTAGGGGTCATAGATTATACTTGCAGGAGCTCGTGGTTGGGTTGGCCGCCCCATCCCTGCAGCATCTCGACGCTCGACTCCATGGCCAGTTTCACCGTAGCTCCCCCCCTATTCCACATCTCTGCAGGTTCATCTGTGATACAGAACCTCACTTTACTGCGGTTTGTTTGAAAATTTTGAACACGAAGCTCATGTTTCACGGGGGGAGCGGGTTCTCAGTCCATTGATGATGAAGCTTTCAGAATAACCATTCCCGAGCCTGTATCGTACGAGAAGATCGGCCAGGAGCTCTCTGGGCCGTTGTCTACCGTCGAGGAACTCATCGTTACGTGGGATGTCCATCAGTCGTACACAAGAGGCCGCTTTTAAAAGGATCAATGGCGTGAATTTTGCTCCCATGTCCCGCAAGTGAAAGTGGTTCAGGTGCCAGCTGTATTGGCACTCGAGGTTGCGCATTCCCTCCGGCGAGACGGCCAGGGGCGGCTTCTCTCCTTTCAGTATTTTCTTCCCTCACTGCAACGGGTCGAGGTGGATTTGGCGGTGGATGAGGACGACCCAGATGAATCCATCCGTGCTGCCTTCGAACCATTCATTGCTGCGCGGCAACGGGCAGGACGCCCCATAACGTTATTGTTCATTGATGGCACACAGGTTTCCACAGCGTCGTCGGTTAGATAAATAAACCCTACAACCTACTGTGTATTCCGGTCGCCTGTGATAAAACAATTTATTCGGTAATCTTAGAACGCAGATGTTGTACTCAGGGTGCTCGTTTGAGTTCATGTGTTGATGATAACACATTGCTTAAGGTAGGAGCCACTAGGAACACCCCAGATCCACGGGTGACTTGCTGACGCGAGCGAGACACTCGAGTAGTGCAGCATAATCTATTCAAAATTGGTGGTACGCGCACCGTAGGCACTCCTGTGCGGCCGTCATTGCATCCTCAAAGTTATTCTTGTAATGGTAAACTCCCGGAAGTAGGGTATGGGTATATGTATCTTGATTGACACAACATGTAATAGTACAGATGATGGGACATACACACACACATCTGGACAACGGCCAAGAACGTTCAGAACATTGAAGCAAGCGGTCATGGACATGTCATCATAAGACCTGAGAGTAAATCCTAGAGCGAATGAATCAGTGAAGCCAAGAGACTTAGACGGACAATCGTACTTTTTCGGCACTCGAGTCGGAGAAGAACATCATGGACGACTCGCCATCAGCAAGAATAAGGGCGAACGAATGAGGGATCGAACGAAGTTCTTCGAATCCTTCGTACCATTCCTTGACGGAGGGCTTCGCGCTTTTGAGTACGATCATATCCACCGGAGCACCAGTGACATCCTGCCCTGCCATTTAGAGTTTGTACCTCGTGAGTGGTCTGCAAAAGCTGCTCACCTTCTCCTTGTTGTAAAATCTTATCAAACTATCCGTCATCTGAAAATACCGCCTCCGCCACGCGACGGACCCCGAGTTTTGCACCGTGACCCACCCACTCAAGAGCAGGCTGTCCCCGGCCAGACGGCTCTCCCGGCGTCTCTTCGTGCCAGCGGCGCGCGCCGCGTCCCTCCGCTCCATTGCCTTGCGCTTCAGCTCCTCTTCCGCTCTTGCGACCTCTTCGAGCCGGTGCAATTCTTCAAGCCTCTGTTCCTCGAGCCTCCTCGCCAGCTCCGCGCGCCTCTCGGCATCCCGCTGGCGCCGCTCGACACGCTCGCGCTCGCGCCTCTGCTCCTCCGCGCGCTCCTCCTCTTCCCGCGCCATCCGCACCGCCGCCGACCGCGCCAGGTCGCGCTCCAGCTGCACGCGCCGAGCATCCTCCTCTTCCTCCGCTTTTCGCGCGTCTTCTTCGCGCAGCCACTTGATGCGTGCCTGACGCGCAGCCTCCTCGCGCAGGGCTGCGCGCTCTTGCGCCTCGTCAGATCGACGCGCGGCTTCGCGCAGCTCAGAGCGCGTATTGGGGTCCAGGAAGTTCGGTGGACCGCGCATGGATAGATAGGTGGGGGGCTCGGAGGCCGTGCGGGTTACGGCGCCTGGTGCGCGAGGCAAGGTTTTCTCACGGTTCGGGACCTCGGACGATGTGCGTGCCATCTCGGCTGGGGGGATGAGTGTGAAAGGCATCGCGTCTCGGATTGCGCTGACGGT
>QFDV01001384.1:0-11469 GCA_003315845.1 Lactarius trivialis
ATCATGACACATTCTTGAATCACATTTGATTGTCTGCTTAAGAAATAAGCCATGTGTTTAGTGAATAAGGTTGAATTAAGCTGTGTTTCAAGCAAGGTTTCAAGCGGAATCAAGCCTTCGAATCTACTTAGTTTGCTTAGTGGACTTAAACTGCACCTTTGCTTTTTTCTCGCTTATTGAGCCTTATTCCTGTTTAAATCATCACTTACTTCATTAAGCCCGAAATTAACTGAGTGCAGTTTTGCTGATGCAGAGACAGCGCAAATTAGTTGTCTGTATAAAATGGTTTTAATAAATCTATCATCTGTGCGACTGGTTGCAGTAGTGTGCTCTAATTGACAGCGCTAGAATCTTTAACGGGAGGGCTAAACAGCCAATGCGTGTTAGCCGCGGTGGAGCCCCAATGGTTGGGGCTCATGAGGTATAAGGCTGAATCTTCGAGAATTGGTCTGTCTCGTTAAAATGGAGGCTCAAAGTATGTCCGGGCATGCGCTTGATGGTGTCTCATCGATCGCACAACACATTAGGGAGCTCTTTTATTCTCTCAGCTTTCTGAGTGAGCAGAGCGCGTCCGAGGTTGCGCAGCAGGGCAGCGAGGAATATGCACAAATGGAAATCGCAACAAAACTGTGTCAAACCGCGAGGCCTGACCAGACCTTATCTCAACTAAGAGAAACTTCGGCCCCGAAGAGCAGGATGAAAATCTCAGTTCAGAGAAAGAGACACATCAGATATCCACCGAGTGAACATGTCCTTTGAGCTAGGTGAGCGGAATCGCTCTCGTCAAAGTATTGAAAGACTCACCAATGCAGCCTCAGGTTGGTCATGAGGTACCATGTGTCTATAGAAAGACATCCATTTAGTCCAGAGAATTCGAGCCCGCACGTGAATGACAAACCCGGCTTCGTATACGTTCACGAATGTCACATTACCCGCACCGAACCCGCCGCCGCCAGCCGTGCGGACCTCGCCAGCAACACGGCCAGAGCGTTCGATCACCCACTGAATAGATGGTGCTTCCTTGAATTCTTTGTGGAACTTGTGTTCAAGATTCTCAACCCAGGCTTCGTTTCCCTGAAGGAGATGGTCAACCACAGCCAATCAACCGATGAGGGTGCTCCTGTAAGACGCACGATATAGTTGCACATTACGTCTGATCAACCGACTCGGAAAGTCAACGGTTGTTGAGCTGCGAAATTTGAAAAACTCACCAGCATTACCAGCATACACAAGGAGACGAACACCGTCATTGATTAGTTCTGGAAGAAGGACGGCGCTGTTGTGCATGCCATCACCCTGGGACATGAACGCCTCATTGACCTTTAAACTGCATGCCTCATACGTCCTATATGGGTTGACACCAAGCGTAGCCTTCGTCTTTGGATCATTCAACCATGTTTCTGTCCAACCAATCTCCTTATAGCAAAGTGGCCCATCAGGGTCGCACTTTCGGCGCACATCATACAAGTTCAAGCCGGTCTCTTAGGTATGTCTCTCAGCCGTATATCTGGTCATTATGGGGAAGACACTTACCCTGAAGCGGGCTAAAGAGTTGGCTCTCACAATACAAAGTTGCTCGCACACAACTTAAGCGCGAGCCAAAATCATAGCATGACTTGATGAGGCGTTGGCATGTGGGCACTTTCGCACGTAGCGCCACACACTGCGGACCCTCGGGGTCATCATATATCGGGTAGGGGCCATTGCAAGCATAGTCAGGAATAGAGGCCATCTGGATGAATGGGTCTGTCATGCCATTCGCAAGGATGACTGAAGCAAGGTTGATCCTAGCCAACTTCAAGCTCGACGCAGCAGCGAGTTCCTTGTTCTTCTTGTAGATGATGGACGCGATGTTAGGAGCGTACATCCCACCATAACTCTCCGCTGCAATATGGAAGGGGAGACGTGCGTACTCAGGGAAGCGAGTGAGGAACAGCTCGAGGAATGTATAGACATCCAGTCCAGCAGTCGGGCTCGTGTTTACGGTTGACCCGTCGGAGGAATAAGAATAACCGACGCCAACAGGCTGGTCCAGGAAAATAATGTTTGCATGCCCATTCCATGAACGGGAGTTGAATGTCGTGTTCCTTCCCTTCTCGGTGATTAGACATGGACCAAGTTCAAACAGTATACCAGTACTGGAGCTACACCCAGGGCCACCGTTGAGCCAAAGAACGAGAGGGTCCTTGCTTGGGTTGCTCCTCGACTCGAAAAACCTGGGTGAAGGAAAATGGGTTTTGGCTTAAGAGAGCGAAACTGTGACGAACCAGAAGAACAGGTGTTTTCCGTCTGTAACGTCGAGGTAACCGGAGTATTGTTGGACAGACGGGTCACAAATATTGGGCTCCCTCGTCCTGAGTTGGTGATTGGGGAAGGCCGAGTGCTTAACCAGCTCGACTTTATATTAGAACGTAACATGCTGAGCTGATGATGGCGACGTCAAAACTCCGAAAGACGTACACACGAGGCCATTCTGATTCATAAACTCCCTTCCCTCCTCTGACCAGGTCTCTACCTTGTCCTCCTGCAAGGCGTTCCCACCGTTGTGAACGACAGGTCGTACAACATGCTGATTCTCACTTCCATAAGCGCTACCTTCGCGTACGGCGTCAGTGAGTGCTGAAGATTTACCAAAGACCACCTGTGCGTCGTGATCAAGGCCTGGTGCCGCAAGGGCAGTAGGGACATAGAGTAGAGCATAGATCAGAGGTAGGATAGTTAGCGCCCTCATTGTGGTAGGAACCAAGTCAAGCTGTCGTTCCCATACTGCTGGCTGGTGCCCCAAAAAATATTTTAATTTGATACCGTAACGTTACGTCGTCGGTTACGACAGTCCGGACACGGGCGGAACGGAGCCAGAGCAAGAGAGTCGGATATCAGATGGAAGCGAATGCAAAAGTGCAGCCAGCGGGAATCTCAATGTCGTCGATGGAACGTACTAGACGTGAAACCGTTAAAGCGCAGGAAGGTGCGACTAAGTACTCGGTCAGTGAAGCTAGTGAAGGTAGAAGTAACATAGGAGAACTTGCCAATTCAAAAGGCTTAGGTGCCATTGGTAAAACTACGAAGTATACAAGTGAACTTCTGTGTGAAATTTCGAGAGATAAAACCAGGGATGAAACTGAGAACCGCGGTCGAGCAACTTGCACGACTGCACCTCCGACAGAAACGAAAAATGGTGTAGAATTACTGCTTGTGTATATTATAAACGCATCAGACAATCATTGTCATGGTCGACGACTCGGATGCGAAGAAAGGGAAAAGGTTTTTCGATCGTGGTGCTTCCTTGGGTGCTTCACCATCTTCGCTCGTGGCGATAATCGAGTTAGACGAGTCACATGTCACAGGCAACTCATGCCACTGGCATACGCAGAAACATATACATAGCACTCTACCCCGACGAGACTTACATTCGACTAGCGAAGAACAAAAACCATCAGCTCATCCGGGTATCTCTGACGTACAAAAGAACGACGCACCTTCCGGGGACAGTCCGGACGTGACCCGGTCACAGCCCCAGCACCCGATTTCCTTCGGTTGCCCCAGGCAACCGACCTTGATGACAAAGTCATCCACGGCCCTGTTCCACCCGACGTCGAGCGCTAGCGCGCGTGTGATATTCGCCAGCGCGTCTGCCGTCATCTCGCGCCACGCGCTGATGTTCAGCGCCGATAGCGTCGTGCACACGCACTCGAGGATTGCGGGCAGCGCGTTGGCGCCAACGTCGTACGCACGCGCGAGGCTCAGCATGCTAAACGCGGTGGGGGTCTACGCGCGGAAGAACGTGACAACACCCTCGTCCGTCAGCGTGGGAAGTCAGCCTGAGGGAGACCAGGTGCGGCGCATGCGCGCATATCCCGTTCTGCAGGGGGTCGTCGCCGAGCTCCTCGCCGGACAAGTCGAGGTGCGTAAGTTGCGCCCCGCGCGCGTCCAGTACGCCGGGAAGCCCGTCCTCGGAGCAGGACACGCTCGGCGAAGAGAAGTCGAGCTGCTCTATGTGAGGGAGGAACGTGTCGTCGAGCTTGCTGATTTCCTTCAGGGCAGAGCTCAGTGATGCCGACAACCTGGCCAATGCGGATAGCCAGCCATAAAAACCGAAGCATCTGCACGCCTTCTTCCGTGCGTGATTTCCGAGCGGCATCAATGGTCGCGTCGAACACTCCTACGGCCTTCCCTCAGCCACACCGGAACGCAGTGAGGGCACCGACAGCGACAGCGTGCGCAGAGCCGATGTGCGCGGGAAGATGCGCACCTCCCGCGGGCGCAATTCTCCCTGGACAGCGGCGCCATCGCCTCGCGCCGCCACAACTGTCGCTCTAAAGTAACATTGCGCGCGAACATGCAGTGACACGAAAGAGGGCCCAATTGCGTGCGTGACACGAGTGGTTAAACCGGTCGCAGGTCGATGACGAAATGGCGGAGGCGCGGGAGACTGCGGAGGAGTTTACACATGTCAGAAACTCTGAGGCAGGAGCAAGAAAGGTCGAACAAGGTGATGTGCGGGAAGGCCGGCCGCCAGCGGCTGGGACCCAGGTGGCGGGCAAGCTCACACCCAGAGATGACCGACGAGGACAACGGCGCAGTCCCATCTCAACTGGCCGTGCATGACAGCCTATCGTCGAGATTGCGATTCGGAACCAACTCGAGATGGAAACTCGAGATGAACAACTCCAACTCTACAAATATCTGGTGAACGTCGAAGGGATGATATGGAGGTTCAAAGTATGTCCGGGCATAAGGTCGATGATGTCTCATCGACCACACAACACATTAGGGAGCTCTTTTATTCTCTCGGCATTCTGGAGCGCGTGAGAGACCGAGGCTGCGCAGCAGGGCAGAAAGGAATAGGATTTGCATTATGCACAAATGGAAATTACAACAGAAATGTGTCAAACCGCGAGGCCCGACCAGACCTTATCTCAACTAAGAGAAACTTCGGCCCCGAAGAGCAGGATGAAAATCTCAGTTCAGAGAAAGAGACACATCAAATATCCACCGAGTGAACATGTCCTTTTTGAGCCAAGTGAGCGGAATCGCTCTCGTCAAAGTATTGAAGGACTTACCAATGCCGCCTCAGGTTGGTCATGAGGTACCATGTGTCTATATGAAGCAATCCAATTAGTCCAAGGAATTCGAGCCTACAAGTGGATGACAAACCCGGCTTCGTATACGTTCACGAATGTCACATTACCCGCACCAAACCCACCGCCGCCAGCCGTGCGGACCTCACCAGCAACACGGCCAGAGCGTTCGATCACCCACTGAATAGATGGTGCTTCCTTGAATTCTTTGTGGAACTTGTGTTCAAGATTCTCAACCCAGGCTTCGTTTCCCTGAAGGAGATGATGAGCCACAACCGTTCAACCGATGAGGGTGCTCTATAAGACGCACGATATAGTTGCACATCACGTCTGATCAACCAAGAGTCAGCGGTTATCGAGCCGTGATTTTTATATATAAAAAAAACTCACCGGCATTACCAGCATACACAAGGAGACGAACACCGTCATTGATTAGTTCTGGAAGAAGGACGGCGCTGTTGTGCATGCCATCACCCTGGAGCGTGAACGCCTCATTGACCTGTAAATTGCAAGCCTCGAACGTCTTAGATGGGTCCGCGCCAAGCGCAGCCTTCGTCTTCGGATCGTTCAACCATGTTTCAGTCCAACCGATCTCCTGATAGCAAAGTGGCCCATCAGCGTCCTTGGAGCGGTCGCACTTTCGGCGCACATCATACAAGTTCAAGCCGGTCTCTTAGGTATGTCTCAGCCGTATATCTGGTCATTATTGGCCAGACACCTACGCTGAAGCGGGCCATAGAGTTGGCTCGAACAATACAAAGCCGCTGGCACGCAAGTTAGGCGCGAGTTAAAATCATAGCACGACTTGATGAGGCGTTGGCACGTAGGCACTTTTGTGCGTAGCGCCACACACTGCGGACCCTCAGGGTCGTCATACATTGGGTAGGGACCATTGCAAGCATAGTCAGGAATAGAGGCCATCTGGATGTATGGGTCTGTGATGCCATTCGCAAGGATGACTGAGGCAAGGTTGATCCTAGCCAACTTCGGGCTTGGCGCGGCGGCGAGTTCCTTGTTCTTCTTGTAGATGACGGACGCAATGTTCGGAGCGTATGTGCCACCATAACTCTCCGCTGCAATATGAAAGGGGAGACGCGCGTACTTAGGGAAGCGAGTGAGGAACAACTCGAGGAATGCGTAGACATCCAGTCCAGCAGCCGGGCTCGTGTTTACGGTTGAACCATCGGAGGAATAAGAATAACCGACGCCAACAGGCTGGTCCAGGAAAATGATGTTGGCATGTTTGTTCCATGAACGGGGGTTGAATGTCGTATTCCTTCCCTCGTCGGCGATTAGACATGGACCAAGTTCAAACAGCAGACCAGTACTGGAGCTACACCCAGGGCCACCGTTGAGCCAAAGAACGAGGGGATCCTTGCTTGGATTGCTCCTCGACTCGAAAAACCTGGGTGAAGGAACATGGGTTTCGGCTTAAGAGAGCGAAACTGTGACGAACCAGAAGAACAGGTGTTTTCCGTCTGTAACGTCGAGGTAACCGGAGTATTGTTGGACAGACAGGTCACAAATATTGGGCTCCCTCGTCCTGAGTTGGTGATTGGGGAAGGCCGAGTGCTTAACCAGCTCGACTTTATATTAGAACATAATAGGCTGAGCTGATGTTGGCGACGTCAAAACTCCGAAAGACGTACACACGAGGCCATTCTGATTCATAAACTCCCTTCCCTCCTCAGACCAGGTCTCCACCTTGTCCTCCTGCAATGCATTCCCACCGTTGTGAACGACAGGTCGCACAACATGCTGATTCTCATTTCCATAAGCGGCGTCGGCGAGTGCTGCAGATTTACCAAAGACCACTTGCGCGTCGTGATCACGTCCTGGCGCTGCAAGGGTAGTAGAAATATACAACAGAGACAGCAGAGGTAGGAGAGTTAACGCCCTCATTGTGGTGGGAACCAAGTCAAGCTGTCGTTCCCATACTGCTGGCTGGTGTCTCCCAAAAATAATACTTAAATTTTGATAACGTTACGCCAAGTCAGATACGTGCGAGAACGGAGCCAGACAGACTCGGGTATCAGATGAAAGCGAATGTGCTGCCAGCGCGAAGCTGTTAGAAGCGCGGGAAGGTGCGACTAAATATTCGGTCAGTGAAGGTGGGGGAGTTACCATAGGGGAAGTACTGACCTCAGCCGTTTGGGAGAAAAGGCTGGGTGTCATTTAATTGGTAAAACTACGAAGTATATAATTCTGTGAAAATATCGAGAGATAAAACCAAGGATAAAACTGAGAACCGCGGTCGAGAAACTGAGCTCGATACCAAGCTCGATCATCTCGAACGGTGAGGCCAGCCGGTTGCAAGATTGCAACTGACAGAAACGAGAATTGGTGTAGATAGTAGCAGAATTACTGCTTGTGTATATTATAAATGCATCAGACAATGTCATGGTCGGCTCGGATGCGAAGAAAGTGAAAAAGGTTTTTTGCTTGTAGTGCTTCACTATCTGCGCTCGCGTCTGAGCGATAATCGGGTCGAGTCCATGTCAGAATAAGTACCCGCACGCGCAAGAGATGTAGAGTGTTCGAACGGTCAGCGTTGAATTCAATAAATGCAGTAGAGTAGAAGAGTCACAGGCAATTCATGCCATTAGAAACACATACATAGCTCTCTACTCCGACGAGACTTACATTCGACTAGCAAAGAACAAAAACCATCAGATCATCCGGGTATCTGACATACAAAAGAATAACGCACCTTCCGGGGACAGTCCGACGTGACCCGGTTACAGCCATAGCACTTGATCTCCTCCAGCTTGGGACAACCGTGCAAAATCGCCTTGATGACAAAGTCATCCACGGCCCTGTTCCACCCGACGTCGAGCGTGCGTAGCTCGCGCGCGCATGCGATATTCGCCAGCGCGTCCGCAGTCGTCTCGCGCCACGAGCCGATATTCAGCACCGATAGGGTGGTGCGCACGCACTCGATGAGCGCAAGCAACGCGTTGGCGCCGACGTCGTACGCACGCGCGAGGCTCAGCGTACTCAGCGCGGCGGGGGTCCACGCACGGAAGAAGGCGGCGACGCCCTCGTCCGTCAACGTGGGCAGATTGTCCAGCCTAAGGGAGACCAGGCGCGGCGCGTGGACGCATATCCCGTTCTGCAGGAAGTCGTCGCCGAGCTCGTCGTGGCCGGACAAGTCGAGGTGCGTGAGTTGCGCCCCGCACGCGTCCAGTACGCCGAGAAGTCCGTCCTCGGAGCAGGAGACGGTCGGTGAAGAGAGGTCGAGCTGCTCAAGGTGCCGGAGGGATGATATGTGAGGGAGGAAGGTGTCGTCGAGCTTGCCGATTTCCTTGAGGCGGAGCTCTGTGATGCCGGGACAGTACCTGGCCAATGCGGACATGCATTCGAGATCAAATCGGGGGCTCTGGAGGATCAAGAGACCCTTGAGTTGGCTATGAGACTGGAAGAAAGAAACCCAGGCAGGCACGCGGACTAGGAAAGGTCCAAGAAGTTCGAGACGCGTGAGCGAGGGAAGCGACGTGGACCAAGAATTGAGAACGGCGCAGTCGAGGTGACCACAGAAATCGATCCGAAGTGAAGTGAGATTTGGGTTGAGAAGTGCGAGGGTCGTGAGTGCAGGTGGCTCAAGTTTGGTGCCATCGTAGATAGTGAGACTCGTGTTCCTCGTGTCGTAAAAGAGAGTGGCGTTCTCGGGAGTTCTGAGGATGTGCGTTGGTGAGCTGAAAAAGTCAAGAGGGGTTGCACAGCCTTACAAGGACCTATTTCGAGATAGAACGCGGACAATCCTGTCCAGGTTGACAGAGCCAATGTCACCAAATGCCTCAACGTCGCTGATATGCTTGGAAACTACCTGAAAGGAAACCGTGAACGGATATCAATGAACATGGCCAACGCATACACACTTTGATACAGGACGAGACGAGGGTGGGAAACTTCCTCTCTTGGAAGTGAGTAATGGTACGCTTTTCAGCAGCAGACTTGCGCTTGCGCGGTGCAGCGGGTTTCTTGAAAGGGTCAGCTCCAGAGGCCTTGGTGCAGGGGTGACAGAGATAACCCGGAGGTGGACTCGCGGCAATCGTGTATTTCGTCTTTCAGCTGAATGTAAGCAAGAAAATAGGGAAACAGCCCCTGACATGCGCACAACAGTAAATTCCTTCGAGCATTTCGCGCACTTCTCGAGATTCCCAGCAGGTGGCTTGGGGTTGGCCGACTTGTTCGTCCACAGAGATTTTGACAAGGCAGTATAGGCGTCATCCTCATCGTCTTTGTAGTCATCGTCATCCTGTTTTTTCGCCTTTTTCTTGGCTGCAGCTTTCTGTTTCTCCAGAGCTGCTTTCGACAACTTGCGTTTCTTCCCCACTGGAGGCTCCTCCTCGCTATCAAGATGATCAGAGTCGGGGACAGCCTCGAGTCACATAGGTTAGAACCCGAAGGAAACGATAGATCCAACAACATACATACCTTCTCAGAAGGCACACTGGTCGTTCCAGCGTGCGCCCCTTCATTGGTGTCTTCCTGATTTCCACTTCCCGACGCGTTACTAGGGCCTGCCCCTGCCTGCTGCTGCTGCTGCTGCTGCTGTTGTTGCTGCCCTCTTCGGCGGATAAAGGTATGAGTGATGCCCTCTTCCTGTCAGGAAGTCAGCACTTATGTGTCCAAAAGATTTCTTGAACCGACCCTGAGGAATTCTGTAAGGGCAGAGGTAGGTCCACGGACGTTGTTTCTTCTCATTGTATTACTAGACAAACAACGCGACGCGTAAAACGCGCCTCTAATTGACCTCGGCCCGTATCCGGACCGTTCAGTCGGAGCAATGACCTCGACCTCCAAACGTCGAAGCACAGTACAAGATTACGCTACACTTCGCTTGCGTCTAGATGGGACGCGCGTCGATTTGCACTCCCCCCAAAGAAGCGGCCTTTATCGCACTCGGGTGCACTCGGCTGGACGCGATGCACGTGGCAATCGTGTCGCACGAGACGCCGCTGGGCGGAACGTGGTCCCGAAGCGTCCCGCCACGCTCGAGGACGGTCGCATTGAAACAGTATCTTATGTGCCAGACGTTTCTGATAACGAGTCGCAGAGCGCAAAGCCTCGTAGGGTCAACAGCAGGAAAAGACGACGTTTGAAGCACGACGTCGAGTTCCTGAGGGATTCCGGAAACGTTCCTGGCAGCGCCAAAGTGGCGCGAGAGACGAGCTTGCCCGTGCCTTCCTCGGTATGTGCGGTCTGCACCTTTTTCTTCTTCGCACACGGTTACCTCAGTTTGTTTTCTATTCGTGGGTTTAGGACCTGTTGAAATGCGTAAACTACTTCGCATGCCAGTACTACGCTGCGCGAGGACTGCTGCTGGACCAGTCACACGTGTACAGCTGCGGGAAGGCGCAACGCAAGGCCGAGGATCGGCAGAATGTAAGAACGGGTGGTAGCGGGGACGGTCCATTCGTCGCGAATGGAGAAGACTGCGGAAACGCCAAACGAGGAGATCTCTGTGAAGGAGACAGCACGGAGCGCGAGGGCGCAGGAGCCTCCTCGAAAGGACCCCCAGACATGTACAAGGCGCTCGACGGATCTGCGCTTGTAGCTATTGGTGGGGTAAATTTTTCAAAGTCCACACACTAAAATCTGAATCGAGGTCGTCAGGCATGCTGCTTCAGGAGCTCGTATCCACACTTCTAAAGCCTAATGTTCCCCCTGAGTGGGAACAAGAAATGGAGGCTGCTGGGTTGGTTCCAAGTGACGAGAGTGTTGGTCCGGAAACTGAAAGTGCCGAAGAAACCCAAAGTGGCGAATCAGAGGACGAAGAGTTTGGAACGAGTCTAGCTTTTGACGATAAGGATTGAAGCTTGAAGCTTGAAGCTTGAAGAGAAACGAATACGGGGCGCATTCATTCGATTAAAGGTCTCCCAGGGGCGTGGCGGAAAGTCTGCCTGCCCATGTAACAAAAGCTTGGGACTATTGGTGCCGAATGCATCGCTACTGTAAATACTAATACCGCCCCCCTCATGCGTTCCTCACCAGCGTGTAGTTATAGTATAGCTTCCTTGCAAAAGCAAAGGGATATCACCTGCCGGTGGAGAGTAACGACACTCGACATCACAACTGTCCATCATCAAGCGTGATTTCAAGTTCTTGTTTGCCCACGACAGCCTCCTCACGAAGGTACTTGTCGGGGTAAAGACCTCATCAACTTCGGTGGCTTTCTCGCATGGCCCCATCATCGAATGTGCATGCTCTCCTCGTTAGCGACCTGGCCACTCTACTTACAGTGGCAGATCGAATGGCAACTTTGACGCGAAAGTTCACGCGCGTAATGGTTCAATATGACTTACGAACACACAGTTTGTCAAACTGTAGACGGATGGGTGAAGGAACAGTCCGACTTTAAATTGTATTGAGCAGAGACCAAGTC
>QFDV01001385.1:1038-14491 GCA_003315845.1 Lactarius trivialis
GTTATGTATGGAAGGCTCCTAGAAAATCAAGGGAATACCATTGACCGGCTTTTGTTTCCTGCTGTGCCTTTAGTACCATGTAACGTTTTTTTATTTGCCTTTCATTCCTCACAGTAATTGTATTCACTGACTGTTAATCAGCACCAAGTGCCAATGCTACGGCCGCTACGGGCTCATCCCAGACAAATGATTCGGTGTCTCAGGCCCGTGGGGGCTAGAACATGGCAAGGACTTTGCACAGTAACGCGTGTTCACACTATGTGATCTGAATGGAAAGCTGATCACAATAATTGGATAATGTATCCGTGCCAAGTTACACCGAATTGTCTACGTAGCGCGCATGCGCTCCGTCTTTACCAAGTTATGGGATTTTTTCTGCTCTGTGTACACTGGATGTATATACAACATTGTGAATCACGCAGTGATCCCCTTTCCTAGCTGTACATGACGTCGGAACGAAAAATCGAGCCGAATATTCTTCTGTTTAGACTGGAACGCGCCTGTACATGTTCCAGCCTCTAGCCTATAGTAGCCTCGTTCAAAGTTGAGCCACGACTTTCGCGGTCGTGGTTGGGGTCGTGGCTGGGGTCATAAGTTTTGAAGTCCGCAGTGTGACCAGCTGTGACATGAAGTTGTAAGTCTGTCCGCCGCCATCCCTCGTTTATAGTCTTGTCTTGCAGTGGGTCTTGTGCTATCATACTTGCATCCATTCATTTGATAAATTTATACTACTAACGACAATTGGTCTGAAAATTGCATGGTGAATTGGTCTAGAAGTTCATCACTACAAGCTTGAGCTTGAGAAGCTGGAAATTGGCATTCAAGCTCCTGTCATTATTTATAGCCTGAATCTATATCTTACAGAAATGATGTCTAGGGCCTTGATGCTCTCCATACTAGTTCATACTTGAGTTCATAGGACTCCCAACTTGAATCCACGAATCCACACTGCACAACGGATGTGACACTCGGAGTTTCAAACAGAGCTTATGTGATGACCCCAGCCGCGACCCCAACCGCGACCGCGAAAGTCGTGGCTCAACTTTGAACGAGGCTACTAGTCACTGGAGGCGCGACGCCGACCGTTCCAGCCAATAGACGCTGGACTTTGGTCGCCGATCTCAACAACGTCATCTGCAGAATGCTCGGCTACCGCATCTACGAGTCGATTCTATCTGTAGTTGTAACTTGTCTAGCCATCGCCGCATTCTCATGTGAGTCAAAAGTGGTGGGGCCGAAGGTCTCCTGTCGCCATCGCCGTTAGGCCGGTCACGCTGTTCGGGATGCGGAGACTTGGCACTTTATCGCGAAAGGTGCCCCGTTCAGAACCAGCCGCATGGCCGTTCATCACCCTACTGAAACTCTATCGCGCTGGTGGTCGCGATTTAAATTAAACACACCGCATTGATGATCCCGCTTTCGCATATATTCCTCGAGTCGGTTGCGGCTCTCAGGAAAGGCCACCAGGATGAGAAGGTGTTTCCTCCGATTTAGAGTCAGCACGCTGGCGGAATTGCTTACGAGACGCCAGAAGAGGGGACTGAGTGTGTGTGGTCGGAATAGGAAAGCAGTCGGGAGCTCACCTCCGAATTGTTATAGCAGTCGTGGGTGCCCGCTTTGCATCACCTCCATTGTAATTTGGCGTTCTCGGTGTTGAACAGCCCGAAGTTGCCCGCCGCAGTTATATCTGATTCTGCTTCTCGGCCTTTCCCAGGGCAGACCGATGACGTAGGCCTGATAGGGCTTGCACCAGAGAACATCCACTTCTTCGAGTACCATGACCGTTCGTTTCTGTAGGTCGGCCCCTACATGCCCAGAGCGTTCACATTCACGAACGATATTTTCTTCCTCGTTCAAATAAGCTCTCTAGCGAGGCGGTGTTCTGGATGCGTTCCCTGGTTCCCAGGCGCAAGGCAAACTCCCACCGCACTGCATTTAGCAGCAGCTGACAACTCATAGGCTGGTACTAATAGGCAGCGCCTCCGTCCACAGAGTTTTAGTAGTTATCCTCCGTATCATCGATGGGCACTCAGAGGTTTGTCCTTGTCCAAGGCCGACCAAATTTCGGCGGTCAAGGTCGGTCCTCCAGCGACCCCGTGGTGACTGCAGCGAGTACTGACTTTGTGTGGCACAGGGAACCGTTACACGCAGGCAACGACAATCAACGTGCTCCCAGACAATGTCTTGCTTGAAATATTTGATTTCTGTCGAAATAAGTTCTACTCCCCGCCGATTACTTTCAATGGAAATGGCACTTGTCAAAGATGGCGACAACTCGTATTTGCGTCACCGCACCGTCTCGATCTCCGAATTGTCTGCACACCCAGAACTCCTGTCGAGGCGAATCTGGACATCTGGCCAGCCCTTCCCATCGTCATTGAGTGCATGGATGGTTGGCGGCATGGCGGCAATGATCTCAGTGTCATTGCTGCACTCTCGCATCCCGATCGTGTATGTATTGTCAGGCTTTCCACTGGCGCGCTGGAGAAGATTAGCATGGTGATGAAGGAACCATTCCCGGTGCTGACGATACTCGACATCACGTCGGAGGATGGAAGTCCTGCAGTGGTCCTTCCCGCCGATTTCTTGGGGGGATCCGCACCGTGTTTACAGGGAATCTGGTTAAGCGGCATTCCTTTTCCGGCATTACCAAGACTTCTTTTGTCGGCCAGTGACCTCTTCCGTCTAGATCTTGCAAATATGCCCGCGACTGGTTACATTTCACCCGAGGCGATGGTCATGGGTTTGGCCGCTTTGCCCAGGCTCTACTCCTTTACCATTGGATTTCGATCGGCTATCCCCTGCCCTGATCCCCGCCCTGATCGAATACACCCCTCTCCCATAACACGGACTGTCCTTCCCGCTCTCACCTTCTTCAAATTCCAGGGTGCTAGCGAGTATCTGGAGGAGCTCGTTGCCCGAATCGACGCCCCTCAACTGAACTACATCTACACAACTTACTTGAATCAGCACGTTGACTTTCACGTTGCTCAACTCTCCAACTTCATTGATCGCTCAGTTGGTCCCAAGATAACCCTATTCAGACATGCGCATGTTGCTTTTGACAATTACAAGGTCACCTTCCACGTATCGTGATGCAAACGATCCATATCCGGGCCGGCTGTCTACTAATCAGACCATCTCTTGCGAAGGGATTGACTGGCAAGTTTCGCACATAGCTCAGGTGCTCAGCCATTTTTCCACGATACTTTCCACTGTTGCCCATCTCGGGCTCGGGGACCTGTTCAAGGAAAATAAGCCCGGGGAAGGTCATCGATTAGAGGGTATTGACGATGTTGAATGGCTGCATTTTTTCCACCAATTCTCTGCCGTGCAAACGCTGGGTGTATCACAGGAGCTTGCAGGGCACGTTGCTCTTGCACTAGAAGACATCGCGTGTTCGATGGTCGCCGAAGTGTTGCCATCCCTTGAGTTGATTTACATAGAGAACCAGCCAGCATCATCCGTTGAGAAGTTCGTCGCTGGCCGCCGGCTCTCCGATCACCCTGTAACTGTCGTCGACACACAAATGGAGTTTGATGAAAGAGTCGAGTCCTACGTCAGCAAATAAGAGGAAGTTTTATTCCAGTTGCGTACTCTATAACCTCATGCTTTACAATCCAATGGTTTTAATCATCCCTCTGACGCATTTAGGGGACGACCATACACGCAAAAGAATATGCACATTTGTTATGATACATGCATTCATACGAATTTAATAACGGACTTGTCCTGATGGGTCTTGGACTAAGTATCCTGCGCGAGGAGCTCCTGAATGTTCAATGTGTACACTGTGATCTCTCAATCTAAATCGGGCGCTGTCCACGCCATTATGTTGTTTGAACTGATCTTCCTCCCTTCGAGAATGGAACATTATTCCGTCCGCACAAAGGAGATGGACCTCATCGACTTCTTCCTAATAAGGGAGTCTACGGCCTGGGGGTCTAAAAGCGCCTCCAACGCTAGAAAGGTATATTCTGACGGAATGTATACAACAATTGAGAATGTAAGTAATATCGAGAGACGTTCCAGTAAGTAAAAAGAGACAAAGGTCCATGCAGACGCAGGCCAAAAAACTGAAAACTAACAAATAACGATGTCGATGTTCCTCAGGGAAGCTAAGTACCACGGAAGAGGTTCTTCATGTATCTCATCTGCTCAACCTCACAACGGCGTTCTTCAAAAGACGGGTCCCCAAATATGTTCAAGCGTGCCAATCTAAGGAAACCTTCCGGAATGGGTAAACGCTCGGTCGAAATCGTCGTGTCCTTCTTGCGTTTTCGCCCGGGCTCATCGCTCACAGAACGAGAATCAGAAGTGTCAACGGCGCACGAAGAAGCATCGTCCTCGCGCTTTCGTTTCTTCCCGACTGCCCTTTCGTCGCTCAGCTTTGGGGTGGTGGTGGAAGCCTGACTGGCGACCGCCTTGCTTGTCTCGGAGCGCCTTGCGACTACCTTGTCTGTGCAGACCGGTGGCGAGATGGAAGGAGGCGGGGGAGCAGGGAGGGGTTCGGAAAGGTTGATCTTGCGTGACGAGTTCCACATTGGGTCTGGTGTCTCGTTGTAGGCACGTTCGCGCCGCAAACCGCGCTTGGTGGTTCGCGCGCCGCGGCCATCTGCGGTGGCCTGCGGGGGAGTTGGCGGTGGTGCAGGTGGGTCAAAGGGTGGCGTGGGCTGACGGGTTGGGGAATCAGGGGCGCTCGTTACAGATGATGCGGCGCTTTGTATGTCTGTGTGATCTTGCGACTCAGATGAAATGCCAGAGGTATTGCCAGAAGGTGGGTGCTCCGAGGGAGGGGAGTCATCTGTCTGGGGAGAAGGGTTGGTGCTCGCAGCGATTGTCGTACTTTGCGGGGTAGAGGCCGTAGTAGGTTGCGGTCCACGAAGGGTCGGGCGTTGTCTATCCTCCGGGTCAATATGAAATTGTAATTTATAGCTATATAACGAGGCTCAGAGTTTTGCTAGACAAAAGTTCACCACGATCACTCACTTTACGCTAGTTTGAAGGTCACGCAGATCGTCGAGCTTCCCGACGTTATAGCGGTTCATGACGGTGCTGTGGTTGAGGAGGGCCGAATGCAAATCGAGGAGTCTCGAGTGCTCGCGAATAGCTTCCCGGATGGGCGCAAGTTGCTCCTGCAGGATGCCAGCCACCATAGCTGCTACTGCATCACTGATCTCGTTAAAAACATCGGCTTTTACTGGCACTTCGGGAGCGGACATCGTCGTCGATAAGAGTGGGGGTTCAAAGAAAGTACTGGGGGGTTGGGAGTGAAGCGGTGGTGCCACTACCCCAAGCTTTTATAGACGATCTGTGGCCTCCAGGCGTCGGTTTGTGGTTGCGGTCTAAGCGACGGCCGCAAAGCAAATAATTGCATTGTTGTATTTTCCGACCCCCATTCTCAGACATCCACAGTATCCACAAAGAAAAGCGAATGACCGCCGCTCAAAGTGGCGGGATTCGGGCTCCGCGATAGATCCAGTGTACGCTCAGCTGGCACCAGTGCATCGCCAAGGAGAGCCTGAAAGAATAATAATAATAGCCAGTGCACTAGGCGGGGTGGCGGACTGGTGGCGAACTTGGTGAGACTTGGTGGCGGCAAGACAAGCTGAAAGCCTTATTATTATTATTTTCCGAGATAACTGCTTATCTCTGTCCTCCCACTATTGTATTGAAACCGTACCATAAAAATTTTCATCACTTCGCCCATCTTCTGTGCAAAAAGAATTTTAAGATATCCATTCAAACCCACCTATGATATCAAAAAAAATTGGTCACTATCACTTGGGAACCTGCTGTACAATAATTTTATCATTTTGTTTGGTTAAGCGGTAGTTACCACTTCCACGAAATCGTGATGTCAATGTCACTGGCCATTCCATGTCCAAGAGGGCTGCACCAAACCCGGCACTCTTCGTGGTAGTTGCACTCTCCTCATTCGCAGCCTATTACACCCTCGTCCACCACCGCGCATCGACATCCCCCGCATCCTCACGTCCACGCCCCAACGACCATCCACTTGTCTGGCCAGTCCATACCCCCGATCAGGACCGCGATGGCGCCCAACCTCGTAGAGAAGATCGCTGATGCGCTGCATTTTCCCTCCCGCTCTCCCAATCCCAAGAAGCCGATATTCGACAAAGAAAACGTGACGGTGATATTCGTGCTCGGCGGCCCAGGCGCTGGTGCGTCCGTCCTTCTTCTCGTTTCATCGTTCAAACAAACAAAATATGATTTTAGGGAAAGGGACACAGTGCAGCCTGCTTGTCGAGAAGTATAACTTTGCGCACCTTTCCGCTGGCGACCTCCTGCGCGCTGAGCAGGACCGCCCAGACTCTCAGTTCGGCGACCTTATTAGAACGTACATCCGTGAGGGAGAGATCGTGCCGATGGAGGTCACCATCAAGCTGCTCGAGAAGGCGATGGAGGCCGCTCTCGAGTCCAAGTCTGGTGGGGGATGGGGAGACGGCAAGGGTCGCTTCCTCATCGATGGGTTCCCGCGCAAGATGGACCAGGCCCTCAAGTTCGAGGAGGACGTGCGTCTTGACCGATGACACGCCCACAGGTTTTCTGATATATATCTCAGGTGTGCACGTCGTCGTTGGTTCTCTTCTTCACAACAGAAGAGAAAACGATGTTGAAGCGTCTGCTCGAACGTGGTAAGACTAGTGGTCGGGACGACGATAACATCGAGAGCATCAAGAAACGCTTTGGTGAGTCGTCCCGATAATCTCCGCTGAATGCCGCTCATCTGCCCCGCGCCAAGTTACTTACAAGGAAACTACCATGCCGGTTATTGAACACTATGAGAAATTTGGCAAGGTGGCACAGGTGCGTTCAAAGTCTTTGCGGCTGTCCCTCATACCAATGCGTCTGCAGATTGATAGCTCTCCGGCGGTGGATAAGGTCCACGCTGCAGCCGTCGTTGTCGTGGCTGAGGTCCTCACTTAGATGCCAATTGCAATCCTCCATTCAATGTTTGATCTCTGTGCAATGATATCTTCTAAACTTCTTACGCGCGTGAACACCCCCTGTGTGTCCTCAGGCATAAACTGCGATCTCCAAATCGTGCGCTGTCCGCGCCAGCACGTTTGAACTGATTTTCCCGCCCTTTTGAGCATGGAATATTGTCCCGTCCGCACAAAGGAGATGTGCTTTCTCATCGTCTTCCTCCTAGTACGGTAGTTAGCGTCAGTCGAGAGGCTCGGTACACACTCACAGGGATCCACTCCCATCCGCCGACCCTGAAATACTCTACCACAGGCGGGCCGTCCGTGTCATACCGCGCGTGAATGTGCGCACCATCCTGGTACGCTCCGCCAAAAACGCCCCAGAGCCTCTCCTTGAACCTCTCGCGCTCCGCTTCCCCATCTTTTCCATCCAGCGACGGATCGCGCAGCGGACGCACGACGAGAACGTCCATCGTCTGCGTGCCATGCGGCGGGGGCAACGTGCGCTGCAGCGGCGAAATGCGGAAGAGCTGCTCGAGGCGATCGACATTGACGGTCGACAAGAAGTACGCGAACGGGCCTTGAAGCTCATGCTCTTGCTCCTCGACGAACGCGCCGGCCGTGACGTCGTACCGCTGCACGGGCTCGAGCAGACGCGCGCGCGCACGGTACCACGTCGTCGCGTTCTGTACTGCGGCGATCTTGAAGCGCTCGATGCCCGGCACGGACGCGCGCAGTGCCTCCGAGTCGTGCAGTATCGCGGCGTGCAGGGACGTCGAGGTGACCACGGCCGAAATGACGGTGGTGGTGCCCGGGGAGATGGTGGTGAGAGCGAGCGTGAGCGGCTTGAGGCGTGGAGTGGCGGATAGGAAGGTGAGCAACGAGGCTAGTAGTGTGGGCTCTGCGGAGGAGGAGGGGGGGAAGAAGGTCGCGTGTAAGGCGTTGGCGGTACCGCCGGGGATGAGCACGATTCGGAGGCTGGGGAAGGGGCCGTCTTGTGAGGCACGTGCGCTGTGCAGTGCGTTCACGATCTCGTGAAGCGTCCCGTCGCCAGAGACGAGAACGAGGGTGATCCCTGCTTCGCGCTCGGGTGGAGTGAGGCTATTGATGTACGAGAGAAGGAGTGTGCCGGCGTGCCCAACATGCTCTGTCGTAGCAACTTTATCAGGTATGAGGCCATGAGAGGTGAGAAGAGGGAGGATGGTATCTGTCGTTAGTTGAGCACCTTTACGGTCTCCACACACTGGGTTGTACACGACGATGAGAGGCATCTTGCATGGTCGAGTCAACAATACACGATAAGATAAGATAATTATTCAAACGGAGATTTAACATAAGCGTGACGTTACGACTTATTGATATTTATTATTTAAAGAAACTCTCGTCGTTCAACCATGGTCCGCATTATTATCAAGGGAGGCGTGTGGAAAGTATGTACCGTCCTCCGACTTGGCCGAGTGGCTCTAACTTGACATAGAACACGGAAGATGAGGTTCTCAAGGCCGCCATTGCAAAGTACGGCAAGAACCAATGGTTAGTTACACCCCGATTCGTGCGTCGCGTCGCGCTCACTCTTTCACACCAGGGCTCGAATATCCTCGCTCCTCGTTCGAAAAACGCCGAAACAATGCAAGGCACGCTGGTACGAGTGGTTAGACCCCTCCATCAAGAAGACCGAGTGGTCAAAGGTACGCCCACGCCTAGTTCTGTTCCGCCGAACCACTAGACCTGTCGTCGTGTAGGAGGAAGACGAAAAGTTACTTCACGTAGCCAAACTCATGCCCACACAATGGCGGACGATCGCTCCCATAGTCGGTCGCACGGCCACGCAGTGCCTTGAGCGATATCAAAAGCTCCTGGACGAGGCTGAGGCCAAGGAAAACGAGGAGCTTGGCCTGGCGGGTCCAGGGGACACTGGTCCCGGCGCAGACGACGTGCGCCGCTTACGGCCTGGTGAAATTGATCCGGATCCCGAGACCAAGCCTGCTCGCCCCGACCCCATTGACATGGACGAGGATGGTATGACATGTTCCACGTCACCTCTCCGGTGATTGACCTTTTCTTTAGAGAAGGAGATGCTCTCGGAAGCACGAGCCCGGCTTGCCAATACTCAAGGGAAAAAGGCAAAGCGGAAAGCTCGTGAACGGCAGTTGGAGGAGGCGCGACGGCTTGCTGTGCTCCAAAAGAAGCGTGAGCTCAAGGCCGCGGGAATCATCATGCGCCACAAGACGAAGAAGAAAGGCATGGACGTGCGTGCAATACGCTTTTGACGTTGTCGTCGCATTACTCAAATTCTCTATCCAACACAGTACAACGCCGATATCCCGTTCGAGAAAAGACCCGCCGCTGGTTTCTATGACACGTCAGATGAGCAAGCCCGTGTCGAAGCTGCACCTGTTGGTCAGACTCTGCGCCGTCTGGAGAATAAGCGCAAGCCCGAGGAAGAGGAGGCTGAGCGGAAGAAACGGGCAAAGCGAGGCAAGGAAGCCGAGAACGGCGGCCCTCACCAAACCAAGTTTGTTGCCGCTCGTGATGCGCAAATTCAAAAGCTTAAGGAGGCCGAATCGATAGGCCGTCGAGGAAAACTCGTGCTACCCTCTGCGCAAGTCAGCGATGTGGAGCTTGAGGAGATCGTCAAAATTGGACAAGCGGGTGAGAATGCCAAGGCGTTAGTCGGGGGAACCGACGACGCGAGTGAGCAACTGCTCGCGGGATATGATAACCTGGAGAGGGCCAAGATGGCACGGACACCGAGGACCGCCCCGCAACGTACGTGATGATGGTTATTTGTACTCAACAGGATGAGAATTTCTTCTTGCAGAGGATAATGTTCTACTGGAGGCTCGCAATCTACGGAACATGACCATGGCGCAGACCCCACTTCTTGGCGATGAGAATACCCCACTACACGTTACTGACGATGGAGGCACTGGGTTTGAAGGCGCGACGCCTCGTCATCAAGTCGCTTTTACCCCCAATCCCCTTGCCACGCCGCGGACAACAGACGGAACGTCGTCTGCAACACCACTCCGTACGCCACTTCGTGACAATCTGAGCATCAACCCTGGAGATCGCGCGTCATTCGTTGGAGAAACACCAAGGGAGATGCGTATGCGGTCGGACACGGCCAAGCGGTCGCTTCAAGCGAGCTTTAAGAGCCTACCCAAACCTGAAAATAACTTTGAGCTGCTTGTGCCCGAGGAGGAGGAAGACGATGAAGAATCAGGCAAGGTACTCTCAGAAGAAGACGCCGCGGAACGCGATGCCCGCATAAGACGCCGAAAAGAAGAGGAAGAGCGCGCCGCGCTCGCACGACGCTCTGAGGTGGTTCAGCGCGGACTTCCCAGACCACCAAATGTCGACCTCGAGCGTCTTCTCGAAGATCTGAGTCTTGTCCAGTCTCCGACACAAGCGGTGCAGCGACTTGTCGATCTTGAGCTTACTCGCCTCATGCAGCACGACGCGCTTGCGCATCCACTCCCCGGAACCGCACATCCAGGCGGAACCCTGAGCGCCTACGAGCCACCTCCTGACGCCTATGTCGCCGCGGCGAAGGTGGCCATCCACCGCGAACTCGCCGGCGCACTCGGCTTCCCTGAAGCACCAGAAAAGCAGGTGCGAGACGCAGTGCGCGCACTCTCTATAGGCGACGATGCTGCTGTGGACGAGCAGGCGTCATGGGTGCACCTGCGTGCGACGCTCCTGCCAGATACTGCGTCTGGGGCGTGGGTACCTGCGGAACGCCTGGACGCTGAGGCACGTGTAGCGGGATATGAAGCCATGCTGGACGAGCGCAGGACAGCGGTAGGGCGGGAGGCGGCCCGGGCGGCGAAGGTGGAGAAGAAACTCGGGACCGTACTGGGCGGCTACGCCACGCGGGCAGGCGAGCTCGGGAAGCGACTCGGCTCGGCGGGCGCTGCGATCCAGGAGATGACTTTTGAATTTGAGAGCTTTGGGCGGCTGCACGCGACTGAATCGGCGATGGGACCGGCGCGGGTCGTAGCGCTGAGGGAGGAAGTGGATAAGCTGGAGTCGAGGGAAAGGGCGCTACAGAACCTTTATGCGGAATTGGAGAAGGAGAAGAGCGAGGCAGAGGGCAGGGTCGGAGCACTCGAAGAGAGAGTCATGGAAGAGGCTGAGAAGCTGAACGAAGCAGCGTTGGGAACCGATTAGATACGATCGGTACACTTTCACCCTTCACCTTATCTGTATCCTTAGATTAAAAAATAAATAATTAACCTCGAGGTCTCTTCATGCCACACTTCGCCAATCTTCGACATGAATGCAATTGCAAGCGACGCCACCTGTTTCTGCTACATGCTACTTTAGCCTCCTCCTCTCACAGGCTAGCCCCTCCCTTCCCTTCCTTCCTTCTTGTTCCTTCCCACCCCGCATTCCCCTGCCCTCCCCCCCCATGTCCCCGTCATTAAATGCTACTCAAGTACGTCGTGTGGAGGTAGTCACTCTAACCGTCACGTCGAGTGGATCCTCAACACCAACATCGCACCCCTCCTCGGGAGGCAGCTCGGCGTCTGTTCCGATCGCCGCAATCGTTGGAGGCGTAGCGGGTGGCGTGACCCTCGCCGTGCTGCTCGTGCTCGTTTGGAAATACTGGGGTGTCCTGATTAAACGGGACGAGAGACAGAGACGAAAGGAGGCGGTGCGTCCCATTGTTATATTCACCGTCGCGGGTCGTGGGCTTGACAGTCTCGTTGCAGCACGATATACTCACCGTGCGCGAGAACACCAGGCGGAATGCGTCTTCCGGGTTCAAGCCCCAATCGCAGTACCGCCCCATGCTCGCGCTCAACCCCGACCGTCGCAAGGTCAAGTTCCTCTCTCGCGCGCCAACTTCGTCGCGAAGGAAACAGCAGCAACAGCGCGGCCCATCACCAGTCCCAGTGGCGGCCGCGGATAAGAGCGGAAGGGAAGAAGGGGAGGAACAGACGCCGGCCCTGGCGCCCGCGTCTACGGCAGGGGCGGCAATACGTCAGTTATCGCCAACCCTGCCGCCTACTGGGGTTCCATTCGAGTCACAAGACAAGAGCGATAAGTCGCCGGACGCTCACACCCCTGCGCTATCACCAAGCCTGTTGCCGCCTGGCGCTCCGTTGAAGGACGACGTACCCCAGAGGGAATTGCCCACTCCCACCCCTGTGCCTGCACTCCCGTCACAGCGCACACCCACTCCCACGACTCCTGCAGCGCACGCGCCAGAGCCGCCCGTGCAGACGCGCAGAGTCCGCGTGCAGGAGCCTTTACCAGCGCCCACGGCCAGCACCAGCACGCACACGCACGGGTACGTGGCACCGTGGGACAGCAGCCATCCCCCGCCAGTCCCCGCGCGACATCCTTCTCTCTCCATGGTCAGCTCGCCGCCGCTTCCTGTTGGCGCAGCCCTGCCTACGCCTCCCGGACCATCTGCGCCATCTTCTTCTTCTTCGCACTCCAGGTCCCCGCTACGCAGCTCGGTGCTGATGGTTTCGCCGGACCGGCCGGTGATCATGCCGCGTCCGAAGAACGTGCCGCCGTCGTCGCAGCAGCAGCCCGCTTCGCCTGCGTCGGTGCGGCCGCACTTGCCGTCACTTGCGAGCTCGGCGTCGCAGTACTCGGGAGGCAGTGGGGGGGAGCCGCCTGTGCGGCGTGGATTCTTGAATGCGCTGCGACACAAGGCGTCTGCAGCGGGCGGGTCCGCAAACGTGCGCAGGACATCAACATATAGTTCAGCCTCCGCGTACTCGAATGACTGACCAGGGTTGTGGACAGTGTTATCAGATTGTTATTTTTAGAAAGAGAAAAGTAACTGGACAACGATTACTAACGACGATTTTTGGTCCCGGAAGTGCTTAATTTTTTTTATCAGGTACAGTAATTAGACAGCAATTTACGGACTCGAGGACAGTGTTGATGCTCGTGATATTTTGTATTTTGACGTATACCATTCCTTTGTTCTACATCAAACCATAATCACTTATTTTTGGCACAATACAAATGTGTGACCCTGGCCAGCAGATGGAGAATGGAATCTCCATGGCGAAGTCTCTAGTTGTGCGACAGCGTGAGTATGTATTGCAGTGGGACGATATCTATCAAATCAAATCAACTCTCCCGACCGCTACCGCAGCGAGTCAATATATTCCTGGGGGAATGGGCCACATGAGCATTTTGGTATCCGTCGAGGGACTGTTGGGTACTACCTGTTCCAATCTTGCCACCGCACCGCGAAAAGTAGCCACTTCTGACGAGCAATTTAGAGTCGTTTTGGGGTTCGCCCTGTTGGATAAGACGTCACGCGAGCGCTCATTGCAGAGGGAGACGACGCACTGGTAACAAGCAGCGACGGCCTCGCTGGCTTTCTCGACGTCCGGGTGATCTACCAGGCTCGCGCGTGCACGGTAGCGGTCGACCTTCTGGCGGACCTCCTCAAGGTCGCCCAGGAGGGCGGTGGAGTTCTTGACGTTGCCGTGCTCGTCCGCGTCACCAGCCATGCTGCGCTCGCGGTC
>QFDV01001385.1:14880-45006 GCA_003315845.1 Lactarius trivialis
GAAGGGCAGCAAGACCAGTTCGCCGTGGGCACTCTACGTCGGCGCTGTATGCTCGTCATTGTTTCGCGTGTTAAGCTACGTTTTCCTTCGACTGGTCAGTTTCTCGTCTTTCCGTTTAGTGTCTTCTGACGAATACACCCCTCCAGCTTCCCATTCGATGGTGTAAATACGTCGTACCCGGTCTCTATCTTGCTTACCTCGCGACCATCCCTCTCGCCTCTCGCTCTCCACCTGCAGAGGAAAAGGTAGACAGACCCAGTTCTGACGCGACCAAGGATGACGAGCCACCTACTCCTACAAACGAGGTATGCCACCCTCTTGGGCTACGACGGATCGTGCTGACCACTTTCTTGCAAGTCTCTTAGCAGTAACCAAGACATCTTTTGGGAATTGCTATTCTCCCTTCCTACCACTCGTCTCGCAACAATCTTCACTTGGTTCATCAACACTGTTGTAATCCTCCTGGCCGCAGACTTTGTCTTCACACCTGTTTTCGACTCCGCGACCGACGTCACCTTTACTCGCGTCGGTGCAGTTTACCCAGACTCGGTGAAGGTCGTCGTTCGATATCCTCTTTTCGAAGCTGGTGCCACGGAACACCATGTGCGCGTTCAATGGCGTCCCGTTACCGCCGACGCAGATGATCGATGGAAGGACGGTCCCATCCTTCATCTGGGTCCGGAATTTGATTGGACAAATGCTACCAAGTTGACCAAGCTCTGGCCCTCCACGGAATACGAATGTGCGTATTACCCCTGAGCCTCGCGCCTCGCCACTGATCTCCCTCCTCAGACACTCTGGCAGATGTAGAGCGGAAAATCCTGCCGTATCCAAACTCCCCAATCCGCTTCCGTACCTTCCCCGACTCGCGTCTTTCAACCGGCTCGCACTTCCGTTTCGTCGTGTCTTCTTGTCTCAAGCCCAACTTCCCCTACGCCCCCTTCCAAAACAGGAGAATCAAGGGTTTTGACCTGCTTGCTGATTACCTCTTCCCTGAGCCCACAGTTGTCGATACGCCAGAGACTGTTCCAGACTCTGCGGCTGGCGATAATTCGACAGAAAGTCCAATTCCGCTCGAAATCGATGTTGATATCCACGCAAACATATCGGTTCCCGCAGTTCAGGACGTGATTCGCGCGGCCCTCGCAGCCGAAGGCGCAATCCCGACCGAATTTATGTTGTTCCTGGTAAATAGAGGCTGCGCCCTCCGTGACAATGGTCATCTGATGTGCTATAGGGCGACTTCATCTACGCCGATGTCCCAGCTTACCACGGTGATTCAACACAGGCGTACCGTCGTCTGTACAGGCGCAATTACAACAGCCCTAGTTTCCGCAAGATCTACGAACGATTGCGTGCGTTGGTGAATTCTCGCCTATCCTTGCATTTGCATAACTCTGGCCCTCAGCCATCATCCACACCTATGACGACCATGAGGTGCGTTCGGCTCCCTGTCTCTCGATCGTCGATTTTCACACTCTGCTCGCAGATCATCAACAACTACTTTGGCCAATCCAACGACACGCCGCCTTTTGCAAACGCTGACGACGCATTTCGCATTTACAATGCAGCCGGTAATTACGACGCACTCGTTCCAGGAGAGCATTATCACGACTTCCGCTATGGCGATGTCGCGTTTTTCGTCATGGACACGCGACGGCATCGCAGCAGTCCCTTTGACGGCGATGCCGCCACGCGAACGATGCTCGGCGACACCCAGCTGAGCGCCCTCTACGAATGGCTCGGCAAGGTGCGTCAAATGAGACTCACTCCCTGATACGTACCTACGTCGCCGCAAAAAAACAGGTCAATCAAACGGCAACGTTCAAATTCATCATCACGTCGGTTCCCTTCACCTCGCTCTGGACGCACGACGCCCAGATCGACTCTTGGGCCGCTTACGACTCGGAAAAAGCCTCGCTCCTCTCAGCGCTCCACACCGTCCCAAACGTCTTCCTCCTATCCGGCGATCGACACGAGTTCGCCGCGATCGAGTTCAACGCAGCAGCAGCAGCAGCACAACACGTCGTGCGCGAGTTCTCGACCAGCCCGCTCAGCATGTTTTACGTGCCCCTCGTGCGCACGTTGAGGGCCGCGAGCGAGGCCGTCGTGCGCAGGACGGGACTGCGCATCGTCGATGAGGAGAGCCCGCCGGAGGAGGTCGTCGAAGAGGTGCCCACGGAGCGCGTGCTCAAATACTTGCCGATCGGGAATTACAAATGGTGCGTGGGCTGTGCCCTGATCCACACCGTTGTTCCGTGCGTTGATATTTAATTAGGTCCACGATCGAGATCGACACGCGAAACCCCGAGCATCCGAAACTCAACCTTGAAGTGGTGATCGACGGCAAGGTCGCATACAAGTGTGTCGTCGTTGTCCTTCACGCTTCTTCTGTTAATTCGACTTTTTTTGCAGCTTGCCGATAAGTGGGACACCTGTGAAACTTAGGTCGTCCACTGCAATAGGCTCAATGGTAACCGACAGCTTGAAAGAAATCCTTGACCGCGTTGGTCTCACGCCCAACCGATGGTTCTGATTCGCGTTCCCCACCAAGCATCAGTCTATGTGGTACGATATTATTCATGTATAGATGAAGAGACGTTTGAAGTGTATATATGTATCTCGTTGTCCTTCAGTAATGCTACTCTTCGCTCAAGCTTTCGTCCTTACCCTTACCCTTGGTATTCGATTTTTGCATGTCCGCTTCACCGTCGGCGGCATCGTCATTGGCCGCACTGGAACGCGAGAAACGCTCACGGATCTCTGCATAACGTGCCATCTCGGCCTGCGAGACGCTCGGCACAAGCTCGCGCAGCGCCGCCGCAAAGTCGTCAGCGGAGACAACGACGGCGATTTCCTCTGACGTAGCCATCTCCGCGAGATAGTATTGCGGCGTGAGGGGTGAGGGCCACTGTTGCGAGTCCGACGCCGACGGCTGGGCATTAAGCGTTGCTGTGTCTTTGTCAGCCCAAGTGTCACTGAGGCGAAGGGATACACGCGTACCGATGCGCGCGTCGATCTCCTGCGCCGTGCGCGACATGGCTTTGAGCAGCGCGTCAGCGCACAGCGCATAAAAGTCTGCGCCAGTGAAGTTGAACGGGCATTCGCCAGCAACGCGCGCGAGGTCGAGCGCAGGGTCCAGCTTAAACTTGCGCGTGAGCGCCTGTAATATCCTGAGCTGGGCGATGTGCGTATCGCTGACGCCGAGATAGAGCATGCGGTCGAAACGGCCCGGTCGGAGGAGGGCGGGGTCGAGGAGGTCGGGGCGGTTCGTCGCGCCGATGACGAAGACGTCGCCTGAAGAGGAGGAGATGCCGTCGAGTTCGGCGAGGAGCTGCGAGACGATGCGGTCCATGACGCCGCCCGAGTCGCCGTGCGCGCCGCGCTTTGGAGCGACGGAGTCGAGCTCGTCGAAGAAGACGACGCAGGGGCGCGCGTCGCGCGCGCGCTGGAAGACGCGTCGGACGTTCGCTTCGGACTCGCCGATGTACATGTTGAGCAGCTCGGGACCTTTGATGGAGAAGAAGTTGAGCGAGCACGACGTCGCGACCGCTTTGGCGAGCAGCGTCTTTCCCGTGCCCGGAGGTCCGTAGAGCAAAATACCTGGGCGTGGAGTGAGCACATAATGGCATGTCTTTTTCTTTTTCACGAACCAGAGCGTTTCTTGAGATTCGACGCGAAGAGCTCGGGGTGTTCTAGGGGCAGCTGGACGGTATCTAATATGTCTGCCTTGACGTCGGCCAGACCACCGACGTCGTCCCAAGATACGTTCGGAATTGTTGGCGCGCCGATATTTTGGCTGTAAGAGGATCGCGCCTCGTCCATGGCAATCTCAAAGTCTGCGTTCGTCAATGACACGCCCGCAGAGAATATGTCGTTCGAGGTAAAGTCACCACCACTAATGAGCCGGGTTAATCACAAGAGGAAATGCCAGGAGGGCTATATGGACGTACACCGCCCGTATGACACGCGTTATCGCGGCGTAGCTAGTGCGAATGACGAGAGAAGCCAGATCACCCGCCACGAAAGCGGCGGTCCGCCTTGCCAAGTCGATAATTGAGACGTCGGGGGCTAATTGCTTCGACGCGAGCAGACTGCCCAAGATAGCCGACCTCTCCGCTTCACCAGGAGCCTGTCTCGAGTTTAACTCAATAGACATCGAACCCAGAAACGGCCGTACCTCGAAATCTACCTCGTGTTTAAAGCAGGACACGAGACTTGGGGGAACGCGACTGGGCTCGGTCGTAGTTCCAAAGACGAGTATTGGATATCCCGTGAGTCTCCACGAACCATAAAGATCCTGGAACAATTCTTTAATCACGTTGACAACGACAGGATCTGGAAAGAATTTGAGACGACGAGCAAAACACTAGAGAATGTGTCCATGACCCACCCTTCCCAGGCTCCGCAGGTTGCGTCGTCTGTGCAAAGGCTTCAAGGTGTCGCATCACGAGCACACAGGGAGAGCATGAAGAGGCTTGCTCGAAGCGAGCGCGGAGCAACCCCTCCGATTTCGAATCGTTCTCTCCAAGAAAGTCGTAGCAGTTCACCTAGTAAGCACCAACACTGAGTCCTAGGCTACAAACATACGCCTTCTCGAGCACCTACTTCAAAGATATGCATTCCGAGGTGTTGTGCGACTTGCATAGCCGTCGTGAACTTTCCTATTCCTCGAGAACCTTTAAGGAGCATGGATATCGGTATGTCGAATGTAAGGGCTTGCGGCATCAACGCTGCCTGGGACAACCCAAGGAGCTGCGTATGGGCGCGAGAGTTGCCTCGAACAGGCGAATTTCCATCAGGGCCAGGACCTTCAGGAAAACGGTAAGAATCGTTGCTTCAGGAGGTGGAAAGAGCTGCGCACTAAGGAAGCCCGAAACATCTGGTATCCGAGCGTGCTCGAGGCCAGTTTGGATCAACCGAGTCACTGCCGAGTCTACCCAGCAGCCTAGTTCACCAGCCGACAAGCCAAGATGAACGTCTGTTGGGTTGAGAGCGTTGTTCTTAGATGGTGGGTCGCATTCGATGTTGGTCACTGTGAAGTAGATGACCTTCTCTGCAGTCGATGGGTATGTCGATTGCCTGGTTCTTCGTGAGACATGTACTTGAGGTTTCAGACATTAAAAACCAACCTTTCTCCGACGCCCACGGCGCCTGTTTCTGCGCCATCCCCCGACGAACTCGCTTGCAGATATTGCAGCAGATTCAAGTCGACTTTTACCGCAAGTAGATCACCTTGCTTAACCAGACGCTTTTTACCATCGAAAAAGTTTTTCAAGCCCTCCAAGACGAGCGGTTGATAAATGCGGTTTGTAGACAGCCTAGAAGCGACGCGGGCAATCGTCACCGCTTTAGCCGTTGGCAGGCTGCGGGTGCGGATACCGTCCGGAGCTGCCTGTAGGTAAAGGCGGCCGGGGGCAGTTCGAAACTCGGGGTCAACGTTGTGCAGAAGTATAGGAGAAGCTCCGACGAAGCCACTGGAGTATGCGGTTCAGCTCGACTTTATTGAAAGAAGCAAGAGTCTCACGATTCGCCCGCGTCGTCATTGGCTTCTAACCTCACTATGCGACGACTTCTCGATAACGAGTGCTGGACTATGGCCTGGCATTTGTCAGGTGTTGAGGATGATTGAGAGACTCCAAGTACAAGGCACTCACCCAATCGCCGTCGAGCACTCCAATTTTGGACAAATCGACAGTACGCACGTACATTGTGTGGTCATCCAACCCCGAGTAAATAGACGACGAGGGCCTTGCCGTGAGCTCGTGAGCAAAGAGCGGTATACTAATAGTTGGAGAGCCATTTTTTTGAGGGTATACAGTGGGTTGAGGAACCAGAGAGCCGGCCAAGAAACTCTCGCCAATTTCGAGGTCTTCGTCATCAAACTCGATATGAGCGTCGTCCCGAACAGAAGTTAACTGATGTCCGTGTCCGTTGATAGCTGGAGGGTCCTCCATAGGTGGCAGAAGAGTAAACAACGTTTGCGACTTCTGGGCGTATCCTTGCAACACTGGCTCGGTCATGATGAGCTTGTATGGCAAAGGACTCCCATCTTGGGAATCCATGGAGAGCACAGAACCCTGCCGTAGAATCCTCTGACCATGACATAGCCATTCCTCAAAGGCTGCAACATCCGACTTTGCACTGCTATATGCGGAGCTAGAGAGTGCTTGCACGAATACCTCTTGTAATGGGATGACCTGGGTCACGGAGAGCGTGTGCGTCTTTCCGGAACGGCGAGCAGTGGTGCCAGGACCGAGGATGTGAGGGTATTGCGTCGCCAAGTCTGAAGGAACACCGAGCGTAGCTGTCTGAGAATGCAGGGTGGGTGGGTGAACGGCGTCCTTGTAGCACATGCACGGCTCACCTGAACATCATTATTACCTGGGACAGCCCAGCACGTCACCGACAGAGAAATAGACGGATCACTCCTTCCGTTATCGTTTGTTTGTAGCAAACCCACAGATACTGCAATTGGTCCATTGCCTGCGGAGGCTGGGGCGACCGCGTTCCAGAGGTCACTCCCGACTTGAAGTACGTCGTCATTCTTTTGATCCTCAGGGAGGTGTTTGATAGTCACGGATACACAGCTCATTGTCTTGACTGCCATTAGCAGAGCCCGAAGTGGAATTGGGAGTTCAGAAACGCGGTGCGGACATTTACCATCATTCGTGAGTGTAATCCTTTCCTCCTCATCAAAGTCCGTCGTCCGTGACCGCGGTTCCGCTCGTCGTCCGAAAAGGAAATTTGGGCCTCTTGCACCAACTCTCGCTTTCAATAAAACTTTTTTGGTCAACTCGCCAGGAATCTCTAAATGTCTAGGGGAGGTCGAGGTGGCTTTAGTCGTGGCGGAGGTACGCCTTGATCTATTCTATTTCAAGGATTCTTTATCTGATCGCACGAACGTTTCTTGTGTTGCAGGAAGGGGATTTGGACGCGGTGGAGGACCACCGCGAGACATGGGTCCCCCCGATACTGTCTTCGGTGCGTATTCGCGACCCCGCGTTTCCTTTATACTGACCGAAGAAACGCTTGCTTAGAGATGGGCTCGTTCGTCCACGCGGTAGAGGACGAGATGCTCTGCTCATCGCTCATGCCGGACAAAGTACCATATTTCAATGCACCCATCTATCTTCAAAACAAATCTGTCATCGGAAAAGTCGACGAAATTCTTGGCCCGATCAACGAAGTGTATTTCTCAGTGAAAATGGGAGAGGGTATGGTAGCGGGCAGCTTCAAAAAAGGCGACAAGGTGTACATCGCAGGGGACAAACTACTTCCCATCGAACGATTTCTACCGAGACCAAAATTGGCCGGAGGTACGTTATTTCCTTCCACTCCATTGGGGACACTATGCTAATGTCTGAGCAGGAGTCACAAGTACGTATAGACCTGCACTTCAATTGGTTGTGTATCAGCGGGTAACATCTTCCTTTCACAGAAAGAGGCAGGGGCGGCAGGGGTGGCGCAGGAGGGCGTGGTCGCGGTGCGCCAGGAGGGCGGGGAGCTCCTCGGGGTCGGGGTGGTGGGCGGGGAGGTTTTGGAGGTGACCGTGGCCGAGGAGGCTTTAGAGGAGGAGGCTTTGGAGGAGGCTTTGGTGGTGGTCGCGGCGGTGGTCGCGGTGGCGGAGGATTCGGGGGAGGAGGATTCAGAGGAGGACGTGGTGGCTTCCGAGGCTCATAATATAAAGTATTTGTGTACGCACGCAACTTCATGCAACGCCATAACTGTGAGAGCGACCGCAGATTGCAGTAAGGAGAGGCGTCACTTGGTCAGGAACTACGGTTTGATGGCGTTGACTTCCTCTTCGGCATCTTTGAGTCTTCCTATTCGATCGCGTTGGGTCTTTACAGTCTATGATGGTGCGTACGGTCGCGTCAGGGTTCGCCATAAATAATACAACCGAGCGCACCTGGGATAAACCCTCCGAGAGGCCAGCCACATTGGAGAACGCATCCTCCGTCTGCGCAAGTATAGTTTCTGTTCAATGTCAGTAACTATCCAAGCGAGTTGAACGACCAGCTGACCATCAGGCAGGCTAGGGTCGGCGTGATCTTCTTCCTCTTCAACTGGCTCATCAAGTTCTCCCATGGCAGCTTCCCGGGCCTTGAGGAGGTTCTCGAAAAGATCGGAAATTTCCTGCGGTCGTTTTCGTCGCTTTGTAGCTAGCTCGAGGTCCCATTGTAAGTGTTGATTGTAGAGAGACCACGTCTCTCGATCCAGTGCCTCATCAAATGGCTCAACCTCTTTGTCTGAATATACGTGGTTGTGAGCGTGCAGATCACCATGCCTCGGCGACGGACGTACCGTCGTCACCATCTTTCACCTCCTCGAACTTCTTTCCATTGATACGCACATTGGGTTTCGCCTTTTCAAAGGTTGTATCGATGAACTAGAAAGTAACCCGTCAGTCTTGGAACCCTGATGTAGGACGACGAGCTCATGTGCCTGCTGCAGGTGTGGCAAGAGAGAGGCTCTTTCAGATTCCAGTCCGTTCTGGCGGATACGTTCGTCGAACATCTTAAAGACGGCATTGGTGAAATTGGCCTTCATTCTGTGCCAATCTCTAAGAGAGTCGATAGATATACGCGGTATTTCCTCGCGAGATTCGTCCATGACAGCGGGGAGGTAAAGCGTATGTTGAACGTTGGTGGCGAACGCGGTCGCGCGGAGCGCAGCATCCTCACTACATTCGAAAATTACAATGATATCGGATATCGTATGTCTATGCAATGCAACTACAGTAAAACTAAATTGTGAGAACATGGCCAGATCGCTGTCAGCTCGCCGCAACTTTCTTCTTCTTCACAAGCTTGATCCCGAGCGACTTCGAATTGCCTGCTTTCTTGTTCTTTCCTGGCTGTAAGGGCCCCGACACGATGGTATTTACCATTGCTCGCGTGCTCTCGGGTAAGAGGCTTTTGAGGTCGGGCTCGACGTCGTCCGCTTTCCGTTTGACGGTTACCACCTTCGCGGCAGGTTCTTCGTTACTCCCTTCTCCTGGTATGTGTGATGGTCCTGCTTCCGGCATTTCAACCTTCGAGAAGACCTCGCGCACCAGCCTCTCATCTTCCTCCTCTTCCCTCCGGCGTTGCTCTTCCTCAGGGCTCAGGACCTCCTCCCGACCCAGACGTTCGATGATGTCGTCAGACTTGCCCACACGCTCGTTTCTCGCATTTCGCGCGCGGATGTCGTGCAATGCGTCGAGGATGTCCATCTCGCGCTTCGAGTCGACCGTGCGGTTCTCGAGCACCTTCATCGGGTTGTTTTCCTCTTCATCCAGCTTTGCCAGTCGGTCCTCTTCTTCGACAGCCTTTTCTTCTCGCCAGGGCTCAAAGTTGCGTGAAGCTCCATGCTCCGCGGAGTAGTCGGTGTTCTTTGGATCTGTCTTGAACGTGATCTCCGCTGAGCACAATGTACTGTACCGAGTAATGAGTATATCTTTTCAGGATGGAGGCGGTAAGACGTACCATTTGATGTAGAAACGGAAGATCTTGATGCCATAATAATCCTCTCCTTCGACCGTTTCTTTCCTCGCGTTAAACTTCTTGCCTTTGTAGATGTACTCCCCGCATGTGTTGCATCGCCTATTTGATGAAATGAGCATATTCGAAAAAGGTATTCGTGAATGTTACATACATTGAGAACGGTGCCATCAGACGGACTACCTGCTGTGAGTTCTTTGGACCCTTACGCCTCGGAATCAAGGCCGGGTCAAAGTCCGGGGGGAAGTACTTGTTTAATACTGGGTATTGTTAGCACATACAGACTGAGAGAGGGCTAATAATCACCTTTTCGTTCTGACATCTCCGGATGATGGGTGTTATAGAAAGTGGATTGAAGAGTGAGGAACAAGTGCTGCTTCAAGTCGCTGACGGGCCGACCAGTCCGCGGCTCATGCTTAGTTAATTATACATCACGTGACTACTATGACTGCGCTCGAGAAGCCTAGAGAGGCAACGGTATTTGTACTCAGTAAGACCCCCACTCACTCAGCGATCGTCCTAAACTTCTCAATGATCTCGCCATGAAGGACGTCTAGATTCCTCTTAACCGATTCCTTGCCCTGCGACGGTGACTGGACGGGGCAGATAAGAATCGGAACAATGTCAGGATGAAGTGACCCTCGTACCTCAAACTTCATCTGCGAAAGCTTAAACATGATTTCACTTGCGGATTCTTTAATCCTTGCAAAAGTGACGCCGCTCGACTGTACTGCCCTGATAGCCAAATCATGGAAGTCCACAAAGTTACGAAGCATTGCGCTTGTCTTGTAGAACGGACAGTATCTGTCGTACTCGCTCATACCGTTTTGCTGAAGGAAGTCGTCTTTGAGCATGCGAGCGACGTCGAGCGTAATCTTGTCGTTCTCTCCGAGGGCGCTCTTGCCAACAAGTTGGACGATTTCGGCCAGGTCCTCCTCTTTCTGAAGAATCTCCTTTGTACGTGTGCGTAGCTCAACGAAACCCGGTTCTGTGGAGTCATAATAGGGCTCGAGGACTTTGGTATACTTGGAGTATGAAAGACTCCAATTGACGGAGGGGAAATGTTTTCTCTGTGCGAGCTTCTTATCGAGACCCCAGAAGACTTGCACGATGCCGAGAGTGGCAGAGGTTACAGGGTCCGAGAAATCACCGCCAGGGGGTGACACGCTGTTTAAGACCCTGTAAGTTGGAACAATTCCGCAAGGTACACACTACGCACGCTCCGACTATAGAAACGGTCCCCTGTCGAACGGGGTTTCCGAGAGCTGTAACCTTGCCGGCGCGCTCGTAAAAGCTTGCAAGCTTGGTACCAAGATAGGCGGGGTAGCCAGAGTCTGCAGGCATCTCTGCCAACCGACCCGAGATTTCACGGAGAGCCTCAGCCCACCGAGAAGTCGAGTCTGCCATCATGGAGACATTGTTGCCCTGGTCACGGAAATATTCCGCAAGTGTGATACCAGTATAAATGGAAGCTTCACGAGCAGCGACTGGCATGTTCGATGTGTTCGCCACCAGCGTGGTGCGTTTCATGATAGGTTCTTGCCGATCCCCAACATCCATAGTCAATTGTGGGAACTATTGCCACAGTCAACAAGAATCCAGGGCGACAGTAAGACCAACGCACATCCATCAAGACTTCCGCCATCTCATTCCCACGCTCGCCGCAGCCAACGTAGACGATGATATCGCTATTTGAGTACTTTGACAAGGCCTGGGAGATGACGGTCTTTCCACACCCAAAGGCTCCAGGAATAGCTGTCGTTCCTCCTTGCACACATGGGAACAGGGCATCCAAGATGCGTTGGCCTGTTATGAGCGGGAAATCTGCCATGTGCTTCTCTGTTACGGGTCGGGGGGCACGGACGGGCCACAGTTGCATGAGAGTATGCTTCGTTGTTTTACCCTCGAACTCAGTCTCGAGGACAACATCCTGGTGGATTCCCTTCGCTCAGCTTCCCGTCAAGAAATGAGAGACTCCGTACGTCGACCGCATAGCTGCCCTTCTCTGATATATGCGTGATAGTGCCCATTGCTCTGGGATTGAGCATAACCTTGTGTGTATTGACAAGCGAATTTTCGTATACATGGCCGAAGATGTCGCCTCCAGCGACATGATCTCCGAGCTAGGGGGTACCTGAGCAATGGCCGTCAAATCAGCAGATGTGGAAGGAGAACCTTGATATTTGTTGGAGTAAAATCCCACTGGATATTGCGGTCCAGAGCTTCTGTATTGATGCCTCTCGGAATGTAGATGGACTTTGAGATCTCTTGGATAGACTAGACAGTGTTAGCCTCATCCGGTTAAGTACGCCGAAACAAAACCCACACGCAGTGGTCGTTGAATGCCGTCGACAATGTTTCCCATCAATCCTTGGATAATCTCAGTATATAGATAGAAAATGAAGCCAAAGCCCACACCTGGACCAAGTTCTACACTCAAGGGCTTTCCTGTCCGTAGTACAGGGTCCCCGACTGTGACGCCTGATGTCTCCTCGTACACTTGAATCGTTGCCTTATCCTGGTCGATTCGAATAACCTCTAAAGTGAATATCATGTAGGAAAAGAAACACGCAATAGAATATGTCTGTACGAACCTCCAACTAGCTCATCATGGCCAACGCGCACGAGCTCATACATCGCGCAACCGGTCATGTTCTCTGCGACGACGACAGGACCTGATACGCCAAATACTTGACCGAATCTAGACTCGCGCTCCTCATCCTCGATTTTTGGAAGGTTTTTCTTCGCGTTTGGGAGGGCACCAGCCATGGCTGCTTTACAATTATATCAGCACAGAGGCAGATTATCACTCGGGACTGAGACCTTTACAGACCAAATCGGGATGGTCACGTGCTCAGATTGAGGTGACGCGTCCCCGCGACGAAGCTTCATCGACACAACACAGACCACAACCACGCTTACCCACAATGCCTCCGAAAGCGTGAGTGTTTTTTTGATCTCCAACTGGCGTTTTTCAATCTGAATTCTCTCCGAATAGCGATTGGGAAAAATGTGCGTAGTCTGTGAACTACTTTCATGGGTCTTCTGACCGCGTTTTAGACAGTAAGAAGGCCGACGAGAAAGAGGAGAAGATCGTTCGTGAGTCTCGCAGTCTTCTTATCCCGCCCTGTTGCTTACACGCCTGCAGCTCTGGACGAAAGTGATATCCAGATTCTTAAGACGTATGTACGTGCAGATTTGCGCACACTCCGAAGGTTCTGTCTGACTGGTCTATCAGGGCCAAGGTCCCTACGCCACTCAGTTAAAGAAAACTGAATCCGACATCAAGGAGGTGCAAAAGCGCATAAATGAAAAACTTGGTTCGTAGTCTCGAGGCCTTCTCCGGTCGCGCGACCAATTCGTTTGCAGGCATCAAGGAGTCGGACACTGGCTTGGCGTCACCTAATCTATGGGATCTTCCTGCAGACCGGCAGCGTATGAACGAGGAGCACCCTTTCCAAGTTGCACGGTGCACGAAGATCATCAAGATGGACGAGGCAGCTGCGGAAGCTGCACGCGCGGTGAACGGACTGGGCGGACTGCAAGGCCAGAAAGGTGCCGACGAGCAGGACAAGTACCTCATCAACATCAAGCAGATTGCCAAGTTTGTAGTTTCCTTAGGTGACCGCGTAGCACCAACAGATATCGAGGAGGGTATGCGCGTTGGGTGAGTCGTGTGATCGTCCAAAGACGTACCACTGAATTAGGCGCCTACTCATATAGCGTTGATCGTAACAAATACCAAATTCAGATTCCTCTCCCTCCAAAGATCGACGCCTCAGTGACTATGATGCAAGTTGAAGAGAAGCCAGACGTAACGTACTCCGATGTGGGCGGTTGCAAAGAGCAAATTGAGAAACTTCGGGAGGTTGTCGAGCTACCGTTGCTCTCAGTATGTCCACGTACCACCTACTGTGAACCATTCTGACATCTTCTCAGCCCGAACGCTTTGTTAGCCTCGGCATCGATCCCCCGAAAGGTGTCTTGATGTTTGGGCCCCCGGGAACAGGGAAGACGCTTTGCGCGCGCGCAGTGGCCAATCGGACAGATGCAACCTTCATTCGTGTAATAGGCTCTGAGCTCGTCCAGAAGTATGTTGGTGAGGGCGCGCGAATGATTCGGGAGCTGTTTGAGATGGCACGAAGCAAGAAGGCCTGTATCATCTTTTTTGATGAGGTGGACGCCATCGGTGGTGCCCGCTTCGACGACGGCGCTGGGGGTGATAATGAAGTACAACGGACAATGTTGGAACTCATCAACCAGCTGGATGGATTCGACCCGCGAGGGAACATTAAAGTGTTAATGGCTACCAACAGGTGAAGAATCTTTCTGTCGGCGTAGGTTTCACAAATTGATTTCTACCCAGGCCAGACACACTTGACCCCGCCTTGATGCGGCCGGGTCGTTTGGACCGACGAATAGAATTTTCATTGCCAGACAACGAGGGGCGAGCCCACATCCTCCGAATCCACGCACGGAGTATGAGCGTAGAGAGAGACATTAGGTTTGATCTTATTGCTCGCCTATGTCCGAATACCACCGGCGCTGAGTTGCGGTCGGTGGCGACTGAGGTGTGTAGACGGTCGTCACTGAGCCTAGCATTGTCTTACCATTTTCGTGTAGGCTGGCATGTTTGCCATTCGCGCACGGCGCAAGGTTGCCACCGAACGTGACTTCCTTGACGCCGTTGAGAAGGTCGTCAGGCAAGGCACAAAATTCTCTAGCACGTACGTGCAATGCTGTCCTCCACAGAATTCGAGCACTGATGTCGACCATCGCACAGGCCACTTTACCAAGTGTACAATTAGATTTGCTGTCCTTAGTAGTTTCCTTTTAATATATCGGATCATACGCGTGTGGCGTTGTGTGGGACAACCCGTCGAGACGGTCGTGTGTAAGTTACTTTGAGTTCCGTTCCGCGTGCGGAACATGGTTGAGCCTATATATTCATTGCATGACACTGCCGCGCTCGCGTTAAAATGTCATTTCCTACTAGTCACTCTAATCTTGTCTAATCTCCCTACGCTATGTTCCAACGTGCTCGAAGCCCACGACTACACCTTCAGCCTGTGATCCGCCCTGGCCATCGGTATTCTTCGCGCTACAGTCGGACGCCAGAACCCGCACCACCCGAAATCGCTCATCTCATAGCAACCTATGCACAACACCCGCCTCCGCCTCGACCGCTCACTCTCGGCACCCTTCTAGCCACCGGCCGTCCTCTGACAACTGAGTCCGTACAAACTTCTGTGTCGTATGCGCAAGACGAGATACCGCGCCGCCTAGCTACTCGTATACGTTCCCTCGAGGACCTGCCATTTATCGTCGGCACAAACCCGTACATCGCGCGAATCCTCAATGGGTTCAGGAAAAGCTTCCTGTGGAGCGCGACGTACCCACACGTGAAGAATATGGAAGAAAATGCGGCATTTGCGACGCAGCTCGAGAAGCTTGTACGGGATCACGCAAACGATATCCCGACCATGGCGAAGGGGTGAGTCGTCAATACATACGGGGGGACGGGGACAGAAGTGCTGGAAAACGTGCGCATTCAGGTTTCAAGAATGCGCGAAATACATGTCTCCGGAACAGATCAGCAACTTCCTGAACGCTGCCATCCGCAACCGCACCGCCGTACGACTCATCGCTGAACAGCACATCGTGTTGTCCCGCGCGCTGCAGGACCCAGAGCAAACGAACACAAATATTGGAGTCGTCGACATGTCCTTATCACCCGTCGAGATGATCCGCATGTGCGCGTCATTTGTGAGCGAGCTATGCGAAGCAACGCTCGGCGCAGCACCGCCCGTCGTCATAGACGGCGAGACCGATGCCACCTTCGCGTAAGTCTCACATCCACACACCGTTCACTATCTCTTCTAACCCTCCCAAAAAACAGCTACGTCCCCGTGCACATGGAGTACATCCTCACCGAGATACTGAAGAACGCCTTCCGCGCGACCGTCGAGCACCACCACAAACAGCACGGCGGCACCGTCGACCCACACGCCCTCCCACCCGTTCTCGTCACTGTCGTATCCCCACCGCGCCTCCCGGGCGTCGACAAGCCCGCAACGCTATCCCTACGCATCCGCGACCAAGGCGGCGGCGTCGCGCCCGCCAACATGGCGCGCATATTCTCCTATGCGTTCACCACAGCCGGCCGGCGCGCCCACAACAACAACGACGACAACGACGAGGACGAGAGCGGAGGCGGGCCATATGCGGCGCAGCAGCATGTGGGCGGCGGCGGCGCGGCAGTGGTCGCGTCGGATGCTGGTGCTGGTGCTGGAGGGGCGGGGCTCTTCGGTGAGATGACGGGAAAGGGCGTCGAGGCGGGCTTGGGCACGATCGCTGGGCTCGGGTTCGGGCTGCCCATGAGTCGGCTGTACGCTCAGTGAGTCGATCCCCCATCGCGCGCTTACCTTGGGTTTCACTGAAATACGCTCAGATACTTTGGCGGTTCGCTCGACTTGTTCTCTCTGGATGGTTGGGGTACGCACGATTCGCCAAACTTATTTTGGCAGCTTCGTGACTGATTATTCTTTTTGTTTTTCCAGGGAGTGATGTACTGTTAAGATTGAGATGTCTGGATGATGCCGACGACGTCGAAATCTAACTTCAACCGACTGTATGCATACACATCTCTATCGTATTCACCCCTGCTTAGAGGCAGATAGTGATCCCTCACTCGCGACGAATGCAACGGTGATCACTCCAACCACACCATGATATCCTGATAATGACGTGGATATTGTATTGCGTGTTCGTGAGACAGATTGTACGGCGGCGTGGAAAGTGCCCGGAAAAGAAAACAACAAAACAGCCGGAATAGCGGGGTAAAATACAGCGGGCCAGGGTATTAAGAACGGCAGGGGCCCGCTTGAAGTTTTGCAAAAGTAATGACTATCTACCGTGCGGGCGCAGAATCGTGGGTGCGAGGTAATATATATATAGAAGAGCTGTACGTGAACGTCAAGTTCACTTGGTGCTGGATGAGGTTGACTACAGAGAGCGGTGCGATCAGCGTGCGATCCCCGGTGGTGGAGTATTTAACGTACAGCAAATCCGCTGATGGTTCTGCTGGGGTGATATGAAGAGATAGTCTGAGATTGTGAGGTACGATAAGAACGTGCAGATCCAAGTGAGTGCATAGAGGTGGATGCACCGCCGGGGGTGGACGGTTGAGCATTGGTCGTTCGTGAAATGCGAGCAGTGAGGGGGGTAGGTGCGCTAATTTGGGACTTCTTGGGCGTGTCTGTCGGCTTGGCCCTACTTGCTAGGCTGGACGCTGTTGACAGGAGGGCCTTGGCCGTTGTAGACGAGGGTGTTGAACCTTTCGAGCGTTTTCCAGCGCTAACAAAGGGGTGTCGCATCGCGTTCTGGGGCTTGATGCGGCGCTCGGGGTCCCACACAAGACATTTAGAGACAAAGTCGACGAAAAGCTCATCGTCGCAGCGGAGAACTTGGGCAAGGGTCTTTGTGCCTGGCCTTCGCCTGCGTCCCTTCGAGTTCACCACTGGTCGAGGGGCGCCAGTGGAGTCTAGGAGAAAATAAGGGACTGAAAGAATAGACGAGACGATGAACTTACCAAAGAAAAGTCGCTTGCGAGAGCTCCGATTGACAAAGTCCTTGTCGGGAAGACCAAGAACCTCCATGATGCAGGATAATTGCTCTTGCTCGTTTTCCCCGGGAAAGATAGGGAACCCGGTCTTGAGCTCCGCAAGGATACATCCCAAGCTCCACATATCGATGGCCATGTGATAGTTCATACCTAGGATGACTTCCGGAGAACGATAGAACCGGCTTTGAATGTACGTGTAAACTATGGGTGTCATTGTAAGGCCAAATCAAAGTCTCCAACATTTTTATAGCCTTACTTTTTTCATGCTCGAAACAGCTACTGCCAAAATCGATAACCTTGATGGCACTTTTGGCGGGATGACGTAGTAGCACATTCTACTGAAGCATCAGCGGCCATCGAAGAGACAATCTCAAAGATAGGTACCTCAGGCTTAAGGTCACAGTGTACAATGCGGTGGTGCCGCATCAAAGTGAGTGACATAAGCATTTGGCTCGTAAAACGGCGGATGAGTGCAGTCGTGAACCCAACAAAGCCATTCGCCTTAATGAGCTCGTATAAATTGATGCTGAGCAGTTCCATGGCAATACAGAGGTGATTGCGGAAGTAGAAGTGCTCCGTCATCTTGATAACGTGATGCTTCTCCTCGGGGTCCTGGAAAGCGTATTAGATATATGACCAGTTAATATAGAAAAGATGATCTATACCCATTGGCGTAGGTTATCAAGAATCTTAATTTCGACGAGGGCTTGATGGTGAAACCGTTTTTTGTTCCGAATGATCTTAATTGCGACAGACGTTCCCGTGGCATGATCTCGGCAGCTCAACACTTGACCGAAAGACCCCTTCCCAAGGCTGCCCGTGACTTCGTAACGGTAAGCAAGATGGTCGTGATCAACCACGAGATAGTCGCCGCGTTCGTCGTCGTAGCCGTAGTTGTTCGTCGTCTTCTCTGGGTGCGCACGTTTCTTCTCGCTACCTGTCCCGAAATAGTATACCGAAGGGTAGTCGAGAATTTCCTGGCACTCGAAATCAGACAGGTGCTGACGCTGGCTACTCTTAAGGACGGCTGAGGAGCAGAGTGAATAACATAAGATAAACGCAGATGAAGACCTACCCGATGGGCTCTGGGGTGATACTGGCGGAAGAGGCTCAGGGAAACGAAGCAGCGCATCCAATTCTTCTTGGGTCGCACCGTGCGCCAGTTTCTTCTGCTGTTGCCGCTTGATGTACTGGAGCATTTCTTCGTCACCAAGGAGCTCCTCCTCGTCGACGGAACTCGGGGCAGGAGACGGCGTAGATAATGATAGGCGGCTGGAAGACGGCGTGGCGACCTGATGGGTGTTGGACGAATTGGAGGAGCGGGAGTGAGTCAACGAAACCTTCGGGCTTAGTAGCTTGAGACCCTTTGACGGTGAGAGGGCAGAGAAACGATGTGACGCCGTCTGGGTTGAGGGTGCGTCGCTCGGGGCAACTGAGGTGAGTGAAGCCACCGAGCCTGTGGAGGACTTGCGAAGGCCACCGAAAGACATGGAATCACGGTTACCTTTGCGTGGGATGTTGGACGTCGAGGTCGAATTAGACACCTGGCGAGGAACCCTAGATGCGGTGCTTGATGAAGGTGATCCACGGATGGACTGCCGCTGCGTCACCGTAGTGAGCGTGGCTCTCGGTGCGTCACTGATGTCCAGTACCCCGAACTCATCCGTAATGGGCACTGGGTTGTTTATAGACCCCGAAGATCCACTCCCCGGCGCATTGCCGGGTGTGGGAGATGGATCGTTTCCAGCCACAGAAGAGGTGACAATAAGGCTGGTCCGCCGGCTAGCAGTTGTCGAAGATGTGGACGGCTTCAGAGCAGGCGATGACACAGTGGACGTGCGACTGTGGATGCGAGGAATCTTGGTTGGCGTCTCTTTAGGATTTACACTGATTCCGTTCGCGCAGGGAGGATCTCGTTCCCTCACTTCCCGGCTGATCTGCGAATTGCTTCCAGCCGTTCCTACTGATGGTGACCCGGCAATTGTTGGAAGCTGGGTCCGGCTGCGCAGTGATGTGTCGGACTGCCGTTGTAAAGAGCTGATCGTCTGCGCAGTAACACGCGATGATACGACGTTGCCACGAGTAGCAGTCGTGGAACCGTTGGAAGGGGGTGTGGCCTTCAGATTCGCAACGCGTTGAGCGGTCGCGTGCGGCAACGCGGATATCTGCATGGGAGGCATACTCACTGGCTGCTGCTTCTTCGACTCGGTAGAGGACAGAGTCTGCAGAGATAGAAATTAGAAAAAACATTCACGTAGAATTGCAAGCGGGTAGACCTTGCCACGCTTCCGGCCCATCAGCACAGAAATTCGACTCTCACTGCGATCTTTGTCGTCCTTTTTGGCCTTCTCCTTTTCAGACTTTCCACCGTCGGTGTCTCGCGCGCGCCGACTCTCCCTGTCACTCTTGGGATCATCCTTTCCAGACTGCAAGTTGCGTCTCGAGCTTGAACCCTTCAAAAGCGACCCCAAACTGATTATGGAAGACTTCTTGTGTGCACTTGGAGGCGTAGACAAGCTAGAGTCTACAGGAGACACAGGGTCTCTGGGTTGCAGATGTGAAGGACCTGTAGAGGCAGGTGAAGATGAACGCGGAACACCAAGTTGAACGGAGTGAGAGGACGAGCGGCGAAAGAAAGGAATAGCGGATGGCGTCAAGCGCTTGGACGATCCACGGCGTACAGAACCCGAGGGACTGAGAGGTGTCTGTTGAGGAGCGGCCAGCGAACTGGATTTATGGGAGCTCGACGCGGTGTCGGGCCGGCTGGAGAAGGGCCGATCAGGCGTTCCAGCTGGTGCACCAGATGTGGATAAAGCATGCGATGAAGACAGGGACGAGTGTGAAGCCAGGGACGCCGCGGAAGTCATCGCCTCAGGTTGTTGTACAGGTGACCAGGGTTCAGAATCCTTAGAAATAGAACGGCGGCTAGGCTGGCTTAAGGCGGCAGAATGTGGACTTTGCCTCACAGAAGATTGCTTTGCGCCCGAGTGCTCTTTCGTCGTTGAAGGAGAACCACTTAGTCTCATGCCAAGTAAGCTCCACTTTTTGGAAGGAGTCTTCATCACTGCGGGAGCAGAGGCATAGCCCTGGTGGTCACCGTGCGATGTATAAGGAGGCGGCGAGGGAGGCTTTGACAAACTGGGTGCGGTAGCGACCACAGCTGGGGCAGACCGGCTGGGTTCGTTATCGTCTGCCCGAGTCGACTCTTCTGTGGAAATTCCTTCGACGGGAAACGAGGTGCCTGCCGAAGACTGTGGCGGAGAACGAAACGTCGACAAGTCTTTCGGTAACGGAGGAACAGGGGGTACATCTTGTCCAGTTTCTGGTTGTTCATTGGACGACACGAGTGACGCTGCACGGTCTTTCAAGAAGGCTACATCTCCCGATTGCGAAGCATCGCTGCCAACGCTATTACGCCTAGCCTTGCTCGTGGAATGGCGCCCAGACTGTGCCGAAATTGAGGTAAGGCTCGTACCCGCTGACATAGATCCCGAGTCCCTGGAGCTTGTAGTTGGTGTACTGGTGTATGTAGTTGACGAGGCAGAACCACGCTTGGCGGTGTAACTGAGCCGTATACTTGCGGAGGACTTCTTTATTGGTGGCTTGTCCTGCGCTGGCGAGCTGAGCTGCGTCTCATCGCTGCTACCAAACACACTCCCTGCCTGTTCTGAAGTGTCAACAAAGTCACCTAGCCCAACTACCTGACGATTGGCGTTTGGGGTTTGGTCCTTATCTTTGGTCGATGAAGTACTATCCCGAATGTGTGTCGAGCTTCTCCGACTCGTTTTCCCGCTGTCTGAACCCATCCCCTCCCATTGTTGCCCCGACTTTGCTGGTGTGCCAGGTCGACTCGAGCGAAGACTACCCACACTCAAACGCACGCGGGTATTAGATTTACTAGAGATTCCGTCGAGTTTGCGAAGTGCTTCAGCAGTAGCCTGATCATCGAGATCGGACCATCCCTCTTGTGTGCCTCTGAGTAATGAGTGTGCAACATTTGGTGTGTGGTGGTTCGGCGTTTCCTTGTGGGGAGTAGCAGACGCGGAGGATCCAACAGCACCATTGCTGCCTACATGGCGTAAAAATTGTTGAATAGACGACGTGGAAGGGGAGGGAGGTAGATGAGAGAAGTCGTTCGGGTGAACACGGCGCGAATGAAGCTGTTCCCCGTGACTTGAGGAAGAAGAGCTCGCCGAAGTGTGTCGAGAATGACGCTCCTTTGCTAGGCTCCCACTCGTCGAGATACTGTCTTTGCGACGCTCCCGGGACTTTGAAGACGAAGGAAGCCCTACACCCAGACTACGATGCTTCCGCGCGGAAGCACGCTCCTCTTTGACGTCGTCAAGGGCAGAGCCGGAGGGAGTCCTCTGATGCTTTGTGATGAGCGAGCCAGCTTGATCCCGTTCAAACTCGTCGGACGTGCGTTTCCTTGCTTTGTTCAATAGTGGCGCGAAAGCTATTGGAGGTGGATCGTTAACTAGATGAAGGTTTTGCACTGTGGGATGAGTCAGGGTAAGAGATCTAGAGAATTGAGTCCGTGGGTAGAGAATTTCTTCTCCGCCGCTCTCTTCGGTACCAGAAGGTCGAGCACGAATCATTCGTGGAACAAATTTGACTTCGGAAAACTGTTGAATGCGCATTCAACCACTGAAAGCGGGGAAAGAGAAAATAGAATAAAAGTACTTCATCTCGTTCTTCATCCTCTTCACCGTCGATGGCCTCTATGGTCCAAGGGCTGTCCGAATCAATCTCTTCAGGTTCTTCAGGGAGAAGCGGATCCAGCTCGTCTGGGTCTAGGCCATGAACATCATCGTCGCGACTTGCAACTGTTCGCGTCCAGCGAGGAGTTGCAAGCTCGCCTAGACCATGAAGAACCCGCCTATCAATCTTGGAGGGATCCCGGTGAGGTGTAACAGGATCCTGTGTAGGTGGACGTGTTTCCGGGGTCTTGCTCAGATTGGGTGGGTCCGGAAGAGGGGGTGGTGAACCAGAGGGAGAGTGTACACTGAAGTAGTACGGATCAAGGGACGACGTGGCAGATGTTGAGCGAGAGGGAAGGTGCGCGTGAAGGTCATCATTGGATTGATCGTGATGTAACTAGGAGATGATGAGGTGTAAGATGAGATCTCGAGAGGACAGACATTACCTGTTCAACGTGGGACTTGGTGTCTTCCGCAGAGGGATGACGATCGGGTAAATGTGACGGGGAAGCCAATGGCTTGCGAATCTCAAGAGCAGGAGGCCGGTCCTTTCTCTTCGGTGGAGACTTGTCATGAGCGAGCAGAGGGGAATGAGGTTGAGGTGAGGACATGGAAGTGAAAGAAAGGCGGAGGTAGACAAAGAAGAAAAAGAAAAAAGAAAAAGCGTAAAAAAAAAACTAAATGATTCGAGTCGTTGTTACCGTGTCTGAGTTGATTGTGATAGATAGAGCGAGCACTATGGCGAGCTCGATGAGACGGGCTGCAGCCAAGAGCGTGTCCGACGTGGATGTCCCGCAAGTGCGCCCCGAGGACACAGGCCTCGTGTGGAATGATTTGGTCCTGTTTGGTCATCCACTTAATAATATTATTGAAACTCGTTGGTCAGGTGTGGTCGACCAGACCCCTATCTAGGCCACGCGCCTTTTTTTTTTGGTTTAATCGGAGATGAACTAATATTGCTCCACAGCCGCGTTCCTGGATGATGTCTCAACATAAGCTGAGAAGATAAAGGGAGCCCCGGAGGTCGAGTTGTAACCCCGCGTTTTTCGCACTTTCCGCCTCTCCGCTGTTCTCTTCAATCAATCCCCGCAATCTCAGCGAACCGACACCCCTCTGTACGTCCTCTTCCTCCCTTCGTTGCCATCTATTGTTTCTTGCATTTGGGGGTTCTCCCCGTCCTGCATCCGTGTCTCACTTCTTTCCTTGTCCCCTTTTTATTCCCACACTCCCTTCCTCCTAACGGGCGCTAGGGGCCGCCCACCTTTCAGATGTACGCCGTGTACAGTGCACACGGCATTGGTGCCACGTGCCTCTGCCGTTGACCGAAGTTCAATAGCCCGCTGCCCCTTCATCCTCTCTTCCCTACCGCCACATCCTCCGCTCCTCCGTCCGCCCGCTCACCCTCCCTCCCTTCTTTTTTTTCTTCCTCAGCTATGGCGTCCGTCCGTACTCACTCCGACGATGACCGAATTGATCAATCCCCCGAATCCGCTTCCGACTCTGTCCAGTCTCAGATGACCATCCATTCCGTGCCTTATACTGGTCTGCCAATGCACATGTACCCTTTCGCCCCCGGTGTGGTCAGCACCTCCCAGCCTCAGATTCGCTCCAAGCGTCGTCAAGTCAAGAACGCTTGCACGAACTGTCAGAAGGCGTGTAAGAAGTGCGACGACGCCCGCCCTTGTCTCCGCTGCGTCAAGTATGGTATCGGCGAAGAGTGCGTCGATTCCCAGCGCAAGGAAAGAAAAAAGGGTATCAAGAGAGGCCCTTACAAGAAGCGCGATGGAAAGAGTGAGTTCTCATTAAGCCTTTTATTTCGCTTATCGACACGTGTAATCTTACCTTTGTCTCTAACTGGTCGCGCAACCTCTGCAGCCGACACTCAACCCGATCCAGCGCCCCCGCCAACGATGGGAATCCCTCTTCACGGTCATGGTGTGCCCACGGCTGGCACCCCGCCGGCCCCCTCGTTCATGGGGCCGATCGGATTCCCGCTTCCGATCTATGGGCAGTATCCTCCTATCCCAACTGCGCATAAGCCTGGTGAGGCCTCCCCTTACCATCCCCCTTACTACATGCCGGTGCAGCCCCCGCCGGGTCAGGAGCATGACGGTTCAGGTTACCCCCTTCACCCTCCCCACCAGTATTATCCAGGATATCTCCCCTATGGCACCGTGCCGTATCCCACTCCTTACATCGTCCCGCACCACCGTCCTGATGTGCAGGTGATGATACAGCCTCATGCCCAGTACCCTGGATATATCTCGAATGGTCACCATCTCCCCTACTCCAAACCGCCCTCTGCCGGTAATTCTGGAGTTGACGTCACTGTGGGTGTGAACGGTGGCACCAGGAGGGAAGATCATACTGACGGTCGTGAGGGACTCGCGGGTATAGAAGGGCGAAGCACGTAGCCAACGCTTTCACAAGTCTTGTAAGATATCGTCCTTTGTATTTGTATCCTGCAAATTCTTACGGACACAATGTCTCCGCATCTGCTTTTATGCCGTTTATTCACCCTTAGTAATGGTTGGTTCATTTAATTCAGTGTCTATATTCACCGGATTGTGAGAATCTGAGACTGGGGTCACCGGGCCCGAACCGAAAAGACATTTGTTGAGACAGATTGTAATGCGTGATGCGAAGATCCGTGGTCGAGCGGATGTCCTCAGACGAGGCGAGGCGAATTACGCTGCCGGCAGGAGGTGCGGCAACGGATACTCAAAAGGTTCCAGGACGACGGACCGGTGGGGACCTGGTGACGTGCTCGTCGTCAACAGCAGGCCGTGTACCAGTCCATCAAACCACGCGGGCACCTCGCGGAATTGCAAGCTCCGCGCTTCGAGGTGCCGTACTAGTTTCCTGCAGTCCGGACTTTGGCTAGAGCCCTTCAGGTCCCTCCATTTTTCCCCCTAAAATCTTAAAGCGGAGACGTGCAATTGGAGCGGCTACTCCCTACTCTGTAGTCAGCGTAAGGTGCGAGAAGCTCGCGTGCAGGGCGTTCGGACATCTAGACACATGCGTTTGGAGCATCACCTGGACGGGATTGTGCAAGGCGCGCAGCCCGGCTAAACTCTAACTAAGCACACCACGGAGCCTTTGTAAGACCGCCGTTGGGCGTTTGGGCTGTCCTGGTGTAGGGTAGTTTATTTTTTCTTTGCGCGACAGCGGAAACCACTCCAGTCAGCAACAGCAAGCGAGCCAGCGTTGCAATTACGAGGCTCAAACAACGAGGCAGGACGGAATAGCAAAACTTCTGATTGTTCTATTCGCCGAGGACATTACACGATGTTGCCTTGCGCTCGCTTAACGAGAATAGAAGGTTGCATTGCAGCATCACACATGGGAGCTCCAGAATGAGGAGACTCCAGTGTTCTAGATCCTAGCTTCTGTAGGTAAAAACGTAGCACTGAATACTATACACTCCGAGTGACGCCAGGACTTCTCTCCACGGAGACTCCCTTGTGGCGCTCCCAGAGCGACAACTGTCCATGGACGTGTAGATGACTATCTAAGAAGAAGGTAGAGCAAGGATATCAAAGCAGAACGATCAGGTTACGACACACTGTCGATGTCGCGCGATCTTCCCCCATTTGCCTTTCATGCCCTCCCGTAGTGCAAGCGCAAACACCTCTTGCACCCCACTGCCCGTCTTCGCGGAGCATTCGACGTACTTGGCACCGATTTCCTGTGCGACCTCCGCGCCCTGTTCTGGCGAGACGGGCTTTTGGCCCTGCGCGCCGAGCAGGCGTCGTGTGTTGTCGTCTCGACGCAAGTCCGTCTTGGTTGCGACGAGAATAAGTGGTGTGCCCTCGCAAAAGTGGGCCACCTCAGGGTACCACTTACGCCGCGTCATTCTCATCAGACACGAACCCGGACGAATACAAAGCTGAGCTGGGCACTCACCTTATCCTGGACATTCCCGAGGCTCACAGGGAAATCGACGGAAAACACGATGAGAATGACGTGGCTTTCTGGATAGCTCAACGGCCGCAGACGGTCGTACTCCTCCTGCCCTGCCGTGTCCCACAACGCAATCTCGATGATTTTGCCGTCGAACTGTCGGTTTGTCACATAGTTCTCAAACACGGTGGGGATGTAGGCCTGGTTCGGTGAGCCGCCGCCTCGTAGAACAAGGCACTACGAGACGTACCTCTGGAAACCTATTCTGTGCATACACGATCAACAAGCACGTCTTCCCGCACCCACCTGTCAACAGTGTTGCCGAGATAGGTGAGAGAGCAACTGACAAGAGGGTCTAAACTCACCATCCCCGACTACGACAATCTTTCTCTTCATGTCAGGTCTTTCGTTAGGTCCGAGCTCATAATGGCTGCTCATGTTGTGTAGTCAAGATATGTAATACTGGATAGTGATTTACAGTCAAACCTGGCTCTACAATAGACCAAGCAGGGCACTTACAAAGAGTAAATTGAGCAATTTTCAAGAGACGAAGTATGAGTTAGATGGAGTTAGTTATATCAGTATCGAATTCTGTGCAATTGGCACAGTCGAGGATGCTACGACGTGGTTCAACACAGACAGAGACCACCGGCCCGCCACCGGACGGTGTCAAACACGGGTCCCTGCTGGACGGGCATGTCATGGTTGCAAAATGGTCCACCTTCTGGCCCATCGAAGACTTGGAGAAAACTGGATACTGCTACGGTTGGGTGAACTCTAGGGTGATATGTGTAGCCGGCGTGCTCCAGGTCGGGTCATTTGGTATGACTTTGCTTTACTTGCGGAGCCTTTTAATGACATCGATACACACAGAACAGGCGAATGCCTTCTTGGATGACTTTCTCAATGAGAATCCGCGGTTCACAGAAGTGTCTTCCACAAATGATCCGGTGATACTGGGAGAATGCTCGTTCAGCTCGTCAAGCTTTACCCCTAGCATTCGATTTCTTCATGGAGTGGGGCCACCATCGTCTATGTATGTCTCGATCCGTACGCATGCCAGTTCGAGGCTGACCTCGATCCAGAACCGGATCCTCATATACCATCGTGACATACCGCAGGAACGCACTAGGTTCCGCCCGCTTCCATGCTCCTGAAAACATCGTTTCGCGCCGCAATGCTGCCATCCCAGACAACCACCCAATCTTCGATGTAGTCGGACTGGATGCAACGGCGCTCGCACAGGTCTGCTTCTTTGAGCACGTGGCCGCGTGGCCGGTACATGTTAAATTGCCTGTTATTGTAGTTAAACGCAACCTATCGCCTGCACTCTTTATTGAATCTCCCCGGTTCATGGTTGGCCAATTTCAAGCTCCTGGACAAAGTTGCACGCAACGTACAGGACACATGTGCAGCCCGTCCGGAGCGCGCATGCCCATATATGTCCTCGGGTCTCAAGTTCATTCTCAGGCTGATAGAGGGGATCCTTCGGCAATGCCTGCCATATGTAGCGCTTGGGAGAATGTACTCAAAACTCCGTGAGCGCCACCCCGTACGAGTAATCTTCTGGTCCCCTAATTTTCGCGCCAGTTGACCAATTATGGGCGCGATCAAGCCTGGTACAAAGTCAAGTGTCATATCCAAGACTATCTTATGTCTATGGAAAGCTGGAAACCTCCGCAGAATATGTTCGGTAAGCGTCTGCAATGACGCCCCTCTAATCCCGTCTCAATAGGCCTCCTGTAGTTTCAATAACGCTATTTGGCTCGTGATGAACGACATGATACTGGGCAGTGTTGCCGGGTCATTTGTACGTGATAATAGTGAGGTCATCGGTACTTCATTACACGATTGGCTCAAGGTTTGTCCCTTTACCCCCTGATGGGCGCCTTCCGGGATACTCAAAGTCGTAGACAATCTTCATCGACTTCACGCGTGATGCTCTACTCTGGTTGGATGATTGGCCTGAGGGCCTGAAATTGAATACGGAACTAAGTTCATTCCTCTTACACGTGTTCTTGGGAGTGTTGGAGCTGTGGGCTTGTGAGTGTATTCAACACTTTGGTCCCCTTTGAAGTTAAGTTTTGCGCCGCCGCCAGACATTTTACGTTCACTGTCTCCTCATTTTCCCATGATTGTTTACGCGATCGGCCTTTCGGGGTACGGAGGTCTGACCGTTCCGTTGTCACTATTCTTGGACCTTTTCAACGCCCTCACCTTACATGTCTCATTGAGCTACCTCGTATTGAAAAAGGCACTATCGTACCAAACATTTGCCCTGCGCTCATTATGGAACTTATTCAGAGGTCAGTGCCGGTTACTCCGAATGGCCAATAATTGTTTACGGGGGCTGTAGGAAAACGGTTTAATGTTCTACATCAGCGCACCGATTCTTGGCATTACGAAGTGGATCAACTCATCCTCGGGACGCTCTTGTTTACGTTGTTCACGTTCAGCCTTCCTACCTTATTGATTTATGCGGTCCTCTTCACCTTGGTATGGAATTTTTGGTGTCGAAGTAAAACTGGGACTCACCTCAACTCGCGCCTGTAGATGAGAACGGGCATTGTCATCACTTGCGGCGCTTTGAGTATCGCTACTGATTTGATGAATCAATTCCCACTTTTCCCGTTACTACTCAGAATCAAGGATCCAAGAAGATTGCCCGGTCTGCATTTGCAGTCCTTCTGTATCCTTGCCGAGTTGACTGACCTCCATTTCGGGTAGGGACCATGTACTTCCGTATGATGGGCAACACACTTATGCTAGAGGTACGTGTAAATGCACTCTGAGGAATGAAAATGTATTCAGTCTATACCACAGGTACAGACTGTGTCCATTGTTACGGTTTTCAAGGAATATGGGTTTTCATGACATGCTGGTGCCAGATAGGCTTTTAAAAATGTGGACTCCACGCTGGTCATAGTTATGACTCAGACATGGCTGATGATCTCAATCACTCCACCAGCACTAGGAAGTGACATGTCCTTGAGGTTGATCATCCAGTTTAAATTCATGGAATAATTGGATGAATGAAGTGGAATTCTGAGTGACACTAGCATGGAAAAAAAAGGTTATCTGTGTTGAATGATGAAGATCTGTCTTGGGAAATCACAGAAGCTGTCAGTCAGAAGGCAAAAAATGGATTCCTCACAGCAACAAACATTGTGGAGGTGGTTTCAAGCCAAGAGATGCAAGAGTGATTTGCAGAGGCCAGCATTGATAAGCCATTGATCTTGAAACGGACTGCACAGTGTTGGTTAGAGAAACTTGGGTTTTGATACAGCAGACACCAGAATGGCATGTATGTTGATGGCCATGAATGGGAGGATGTTGTGGAATACAGGAAGGGTTTTGTGGACTGATTTAAGGAATATGAACATTGGTTTCATGTTTGGGATGACAACAGGAATGAGCTCCCTAAGCCAGCAGGCTTCCCTGTGCCCAGGTGCCGGTTTTGTCTCATTCTTGTCACTCATGACAAATCCACGTTTTATCAAAACAACCAACACCAAATCTATTGGGGCTGCCCAGGCAAGAATGTGGTTCCAAAGCCGAAAGGAGAGGGCTCCTCAATCATGGTCTCTGATTTTTTGACTGCAGACTGGGGCCCACTGTGTGACAACCACAGGTGAGTTGTTGCACCTTTCCCACAATTCCACTCACCTTTCCACAGTGAAGCCTGCAGAATCTTCCGGCCTGGGAAGAACAGGGATGGGTGGTTTACCGCTGATGACCTGCTTGACCAGGTAGATTGTGCAATTGACATTTTCAAAGCACACACCAATGGCCACATGCAGGGCCTTTTTCTCTTTGACAACACGCCCAGCCACCAGAAACGGGCAGACAACGCAATCTCAGCTTGTCAGATGGTCAAAGGTATGTCTCATTATTTCTTCTGATACTTTAACTCACCCCCCCCAGCACTGAAGATGGGATGGACACATAACAAGGGTGGAGCACGCATGTGTTGTGGTACACTTCCCACCGGAGAACCACAGGCTTTTTATTTCCCAGAAGACCACCCCACCATGGTGTTGATAAGTGACCTGAGCGCACTTAGCAACTCTAGATCAGACTTGTGCATGGACACAGTAGATTAGATTATGAGACAATAGATTACATCTTAGATCGTACATCTGGACTCTTGTATTTACACAATTGTACGTAGTACAATGAACTTGGACTAATCTGGATGTCTTATTGTACTCTGGCTACTATATTGTTTACCTTTTTGTTGATAAGTGACCTGAGTGCACTTAGCGACTCTACAGACTAGAGCATGGACTCTTAGTAGATTAGATTAGGGACATATAGATTACATCTTAGATCGTACATCTGGACCCTCTATTTACATCATATGTATGTAGTACAATGATATGGACTAATCCGGATGCCTTATTGTGCACCGGTT
>QFDV01001405.1:0-28618 GCA_003315845.1 Lactarius trivialis
CACATGGCAGGGCTGAATGGGAGGTCGAGCCGGTGCCAGGGCTCGCAACCTCCATACAACCCCTTCTCGGCCAGCACCCGAAACGAGCTTAAATAGGGTCACACGGACCTTCGAATTACCAACCCTCAAACAGGGTCAGGTGCGTTTGGCGGTGTACCGCTCCTTTTCTCACAGAACAGGTCGTCCACACTACTGTACCGACTAGTGTAGACACCGCAATGCCTACTCACGGCATTTACCACGTGAGAGTGCGAACGCTTTGCAATGCGTAACCACGGCGCGTCTGCAGAAACTTAGTAGTCAGAGTGTCTAGTGATAAATGTGGTGGCCAAATGGCAAGGAAACCAAAGCCCGGGGGTGGAGACAGACTTTCAAGGAAGGTCAACTCATCTCGGCTCCAAGGCCGTTCTGGGTGTGCATACGCTCGGGTGTGTTGAAAGAAGGCACGGACGGACCTGCTGATTCTCTTTGTCAAGCTTGTGGCAGAATCAAATCAGTCAATGGCGTTGTTGGCTTGTTCACACTCAGTGGCAGCGCAGTGCGGAAAGACGGCCGCAACAAGCAAGTTGGCCGGGTTGGGCCACATCTGGAGAGGCATCTAAGGTAGTCCCTTGCTCACGCAGTTCCCAGGCTGTCTTTTGAGATGCATAAGATATGAGCGTGCTTAGTGAGGGATTCCAGTGCTAGTGAAACACAACTGCGTCGGAAAATGTAGTCGATGGCATCCGGTGAAATGCCCTGAGTGGCGAATTTTAAACCGAGCCCGACCTGCTAGTTTATGCCTCTCGCCTCGTCGCTTTATATATGAAAGGTATGAGCGTGCGCTACGTGCTTTGGCTTCGGGTCGGGTAAATGAAACACACAAGCTTACGTTGTACTGAGTGGCTCGTTCATCTAGAGTGATACATGTTCCTCAAGCAGAGTGATACAGGCTCTTCACGGCGAGTGCGCAAAGAATTCGTGCCCAGGGAAGGGGATGTGAGTATAAAGGAGGGAGCTGAAGAGCTCCATCTATTTTGGCAGACCAGTCCGCCACGCAGCTCAGGACATCAGTCATCAATATGCATCAATCTCCGCCCGGGTCTTATTCGGGGTGTCGGGCCTCTGCATATACATGACAGCAAGTTCATCAGGTGTCTTGAAGATCGTCGACAGGTTGAACTTTTCATCGCAACCTAGTCGAAACTCGTCGACTCGAGGAGAGCTGGTATCTTTGAGGAATGACCACACATCAAGTGCGGTCTGTAGACAGCGGCATTGAGTTGATACACCCGCTGAAATGGCCAACGATGGCTTACTTTGAGAGAGAGGTCTACCTCAGGGTTCAGAATTCCAAATACTATGCCTTCAACTTCGTCTCTTGGACCACCAAGGATCTGCAAGGCCTTTGCTGCCCCTAGCACTGCCCCAGCATTGCCAGAGTACCGCTGTAAGTACTGTACATTGTAGGCTTCTGGTGTCATTTCATCAGTAACTAGGGTCGCCAAGGCATCAGATATCACCGCTCCGACTGGAGCGGGGGGTGGTAACGGAAGGGACTCATCTAAAGATAGGAAAATCAGCTTGGCGTACCGGTGGTACAAGGGGGAGACAGACAGAGTTTTCGGAAGTGGAGATACCGAACATGAAGCTCAGGATGATCAGCGTCGAGAACTTTTGCGTGGCTGAGCGCCCGAACTGCTTGTAAGTACTTGCCTGGGGTATATTAGACCAAAAACAGTAAACGTCTTAGTTGTATGGGACACACCCCTTCGAACAGCGACATCGTAAATCGAGATCCACAGTTCAATATTACTGATGGACAGCCGTAGTAGAGGGAGTAGCAGCTTCCATGCGCGCTCCAGTGGTTCTGGACTTGTTAATAGCTTGGTGCCCTCCGGGTCCTCATCTTTCATGGGCGTCAAATCGAGACCTTTGTCTTCGTTTGACGCAGCTGCAGCGGCTGCTGCTACGGCGTGCTTCAGAGGCGACCGCCTGTTCGCGGTGAATGACTTACCTTTCTTTAACTCTTCTTGCTTTTGTTGGGCCTTCCTAGCTTTCTTCTTCGCCTTCTTCTCTTCTTCCGCAGACAAGCCTGTGAGACGAGAAATTGTCGTGCCAGCGCTGTCAAAGGCGAGTGAGTACCTTACCAGTTGATAGGACGTCTTTTGCGAGAGACGGGCGGTCAAAAAGCTGAACGTAGATCTGTTTGATCAGACGAAAATAAACTCTCACTGCCAGGTGTTATGACGGGACCATACTTGTGATGCCGATACGGCGGAATGAATACATGCAGGGTGAGACCAAAGCTGATCCTCCCATGAGAGGAGGCTGCAAAACCAATCAGAGATAATATTAGCAGGCGCTGAACCACACACTTCAGGTAGATATTGATTGTAAACTTTCGTAGGGAATAACCGTGGAAGTCAAATTGATCGTCCTCGAACTCATCAAAAACCTGCTCATTGCATAAGTCAGCAAGCAGGTCGATGATGACAGTATTGGTGATGACCTTTCGCACGGCGTGGTACTTTTTAAGGGCGTGATGTAGCTTGCCTTGACGTCTGTGTGCATCTCCCTCTTCGGTAAGGTATAGGAGGGACTGCATCTCCTCCAAGTCTGCGCCCGGGCTCACAGCATCTTTCTGATAACAGGCATATGGAATCAATAACGGATATCTAAGGAGGCATAGCTCAATACCTTTGTGAATAGGCCAAAGGTGTCGCTAGCTTCTTCGATGAGACCAGCTCTGAGTTTGTACTTGGCCGACTTTGTGTTCAGGAAGCGATCTTGGCCATCGAGAAGTCGGGCTTCGTCGACGGCGGCTGAGGCTCCACAAGGGTCTCCTAAACGTTTCAAGATGCGGCCCCTCAGTGTGTGAAGCTCTGGGAGAGTCGGTGTATGGGCAATGGCAGTAGATAGGAGAGACAGGGCACGAGAGTGACGATTAGTATGCGAAAGGTGCTGTGCGAGGAAGTACAATGTCCATAGGTACATTGTTGGAACATCACTGTCCGATGTGGCCGTGACAGTGTCTGGGGGCTCATCCGGGAGGCGACCTTCTTCTAGAACCTGTCGGTAGCCTTCAACCAACTCCTCGACGATGGAGAGCCTTTGATTATTATGATATAAAGGCTTCAAATCGACAAATAGAGAGGGAATGCCCTTGTTCAGACCTTGCAACAGGTACCTATTCGCCAATGGCTTGAAGTCATCCACTGAGATCCACGTCAAAACTGAGTAAGGATTCGTGCGCACGGCTGTCACCCACCTGAGGCAACCATCAACTCCAGTCGCTTTGGCGTCAACGTACGAGGATTCTGTAACGAAAGCTCTCTTAACAGGTGCAACGTTTTCGGACGGTCGGCATCTGTAAGGGTTCCTGGGAAAACGCTGAGTTCAGTTGATGTATTGAAAACGACAATAGATCGGATGAATGTCACCAAGGTCGATGTTCTTGCTGCCGAAAAAACCGTAGTAGTAACTGGTATTATCTGGGTTACGTTCGATAAGGGCTCGCCAAGCCTGTTCGGCATCCGCTCCTGGTTCTTGCTTTGATAATATTCGCGCTATCAGGCCACAGATGGTCATTCAGAGTGGGGGTGCCTCGACTGTAGGTCATACCTCTGATTTCCATAACGGCAGCCCGATCCACGATAGCCCTAGACTTTGCGTTCATGTCTAGAAGTGTGAGAGCCTCGGATAATTCCCTCTTTTCCTCCAAAATTCGGACGTGATAGAGTAACAAATCTGATTGTTCTGGATCGTAATCCGGCACGTTCTGACAAACAACACATGGGAAATCAAGATCGGCAAGGAGGGTAGTGCCATTGCATGACGGACCTTTAAGGAGTGTTCGTACCGTTCTAATACATTCTTGGCTTCGGCGAGGTTTCCGTTGAGGTGGTACGCTAACGCGAGCCCAATCCAATTTTGCCGCAAATTGGGTCGCAGTTTTAAGAGGAGAAAGCGAGTGTCCACAAGGCCGTCATAAAGGCGAAGCTGTGTCTGGAGATGTGCTGCGTCCCGCAGAATGTTCAGATTGTCCTGGTCAAGTAGAGAGCAAGTCGTAAAATCAGGTTTTCGGTCTTAGATTGTGGACTCGGAAGAGAGAGAAACCTGCCCCAGAAGACTGGCTAATCGCAGGGATGCGCTCATCGGCAGAAAATAACAATGGCACCAGGAGATGCAGAAACGCGCTCGAGGCGCACGGCAAAAGAGCTTGATTCGGACTCACCTTGTCAAATCGTAGAGCCTGGGTATATGACTTTAAAGCCTCCTCGTAATTTTTCTCTCCTTTTTGAATGAGGCCGAAGACGTGCCAGACGATATGGGAAGTCAAGTCCAAGCGAACACCTTTCTTGACGAGTTCAAGACCCTCCTCCCTCTTCCCCATGTGGGTCAATACGAGGCCCTTCATACATAGGGTCTCTGGTAAGATTACCGCCTATCAGACTGGCTTGTCCATTGTGAGGTTATACGGACCTCCGTGCTCCGGAAATTTCTTGAGGATCTGGTCGGCGGTCTTCTGACCTTTCTTAAGTTGACGGGTCTCATAAAGATTCAACAACTCGCGAAACAACGACGATTCCTTTGAAGGAAGGGCCCTCTTTGCAGGTGTCGGGGTCATGATGCGTGTGGCCCAGCAGTATTCACGGTCACGGCATGGTAAATCACAGATTACATAAACAACCAACATGTCCACACAACGCGAGCCGCGTCTCAGCAGCGTCACTGAAGCTTCGCCATCTTTCCTTCCCTCTCAACGTTATGGTGGCCCAGACTCGTGGTGCTGGACAAGCCTCTCTCCAGAAGCTCAAATTTCACGACAAGCTCGTAGGAAAAGGATTTTCTACGGATGTCCTCTTAAAGAAGTTGAAGAATCTCCACGCCCAGCTCGCGGAGCTGGACCAAGACCGCGTCGATATAGCCACCCTCGCGACAGTCCGCAAGGAGTTGACCCACAACACTATTCTCCTTCACAAAGATAGAGGAGTCAAAGCTCATGCTGCTTGTTGTCTGGCCGATATTCTCAGACTGTTCGCCCCTGACGCCCCTTATACACACAATGAACTTCGCGACATCTTTCAATTCTTCTTCCGCCAGCTCTCCACGGGCTTACGGGGCTCGGACTTTCCTTACTACAACGAGTACTTCCATCTTCTTGAATCATTGTCGACCGTAAAGAGTGTCGTACTTGTTTGCGATCTTCCAAACTCGGAAGAACTGATGGTCGATATCTTTCGTGACTTTTTCGCCCTTGTTCGCCATGATCTCTCCAAAAAAATCGAGCTTCATATGGCAGATATTCTGGTGGCATTGATAGATGAAGCGACCTCACTCCCATCCGAGTTGATGGACATCATAATGGCGCAATTCCTCGATAAGAACGTGGTGTGTATATATCTCCCTTTTCTCTGCCTATGTCGTCATACTCTACCATGCTCCATGGTGTCGCACTACCATTCAAGCTTTTTTCATAATAGCAAAATTTGCCTGCGATGCTGACTATCGCTCCAGGGATTAGATAACCCCGCATTTCGCTTGGCAGTCCAAGTCTGCAACAACACCTCAGATAGGCTTCAGCGGCATGTTTGCCAATATTTCACGGAGATCATTGTCCAGCATGCGCCAGACGAAGAACTCGATGATATTCGAAAAGCGCACGAACTCGTGAAACAGCTCAACAAGTCGTGTCCTTCTCTTCTACACTTGGTCATTCCCCAGTTGGAAGAAGAGTTACGGGTAGAAGACCTATCACTACGTACTATGGCGACTCATGTCCTGGGAGAGATGTTTGCAGATAAAGGAGGCGCTGATCTTGTGCGGAAATATCCAACAACGTGGAACTTTTGGAATCTCAGACGAAACGACAAGTCTCCTGCGGTCCGCTTAGCTTTCGTGGAGGCCACTCATGGACTACTGGTTGGCCTCCCCGAACAAAGGGACTTTATAGAAGGTTTGGGATCTCGATCGTTCTCTAGCGACCGAAGTTCACATATAAAGCACAGAAGCCTTGAACGCAAAGTTACTTGATCCTGACGAGAAAGTCAGAGCTGCTGTCTGCAAGTTGTATTCGCAAATGGACTACGAAACGGCCTTGCACCATATCTCCGAGCTGCAGCTCCGGCGTGTTGCTGAACGGGGTCTTGATAAGAAGGTAATTTCCCTCTGCCTGTGACTCTGCAAATCGTTCACAAAGCCTCAGCACTTTGTTCGAATTGAAGCCCTCAACAGTATTGGAAAGCTATACAGCCTCGCGTATCCCGAAATGTAAGCATTTCTACACGATCGCAACAGTGGTCTTATTTTTGTAAGTGAGAACGGCGACCAGGGTGCAATCAAGCAGTTTTCTTGGATCCCAGAATCTCTTCTTCAGATGAGTCAATCACAAGAAGTCAAGTAAGGTTGCTTTACATACTCCTGGGTTCACCCACGTATTGTGTCTAGGGTCGCCGCCGAAAACGCTATAGCTGAATATGTTTTCCCCCTTATCACGTCGTCTACCAAAGATCCCGAGATAGAGGAGCCTATCTGGACGGACAGACTTCTCACGACAATGAAATTCCTCAATGAGAGAGGTATAAACCATCTTATTAGCTTTTCTGGACTTAAGATCGCGCAAGTACAACCAACACTCTGCTATTCGTTCACTGAGTGTAGATATAGTCACCCATCCATTTATGAACGTTTTGTTCAGTGCTGCAGAGAGAATAACGTAGGTCTGATTTTGGAGTATGGACCATCGTGCAGAAGGTTAAATACTTGGGTAGGGTGGTATTATCGATGAAAACGAGGAAGAGACGATCCGCAAGTTCAATGCTTGTGTTCAAAGGCTATCGAGTACGTGCTGCTGCCACACAAACACAAGCGTTGACTTTTTTTCAGTAACATTCCCCGAACAACAAAAAGCTGCCGATGATCTTGGCGCATTTGCTAAATTGAATGAGGGCCGCCTTTATAAGCTCCTGGAGACTTGTATGGACACCCAGACCAATCTCAAATCCCTGATCAAATCATCGGTATGGCCCTTTGTCTGACCACTACGTATGTCCGTTCAACCTCCTTTACTCCAGCGGGAGTTTCTTCGGCGCATAGAGCAGTCATCAGCGGGGATACTTCCGACCTTTACTGTATTTCTGCGAAGGGCGAGCCTTCATCTAATCAATCAATCCTCAGTCCCGTCTCTATTGCGACACTTGCAACAAGGCGACTCCACAGGTGATGGATACGGTACCAGCCAGGCGCAGCTTCTCGCAAACAATGCACACGCAATATTGACCTCCGTCTCCAAACACTGTCCGGTCATCTATAAAGCCCACCTCGGTGAGTTGACCAAAGCAATTGCTGACGAAAGGAACCCGCGACTTGTCGGGGTCTGTCTCCAAGCCCTGGCTGCTATCGCAAGATGGGACAAAAGTTTCGCTCCTGGCGACAAGTATGATCCCAACTTTCCTTTCATGTCATCAGATCTAACAATTTCTGGAAGACGGACAACCGAGCGAGTCATCCGATTTGCCCTGGACTCTGATCATCGACGAGCCAAATATTCTGCCAGGTTGCTTGCCATGTTACAAAATAAAGAGAGCCTCTGTACAGACGTTATCAACGTACGATTTCTACCTTGTCGGTTTCCTAATGACTCCTAGAGCCATTTTTTAGGCTATCTCTGGAGATCTTGAGAACGCAGGCGATCAAAAACTTGTTGCTCATATCTCAGTTTTGGCAGAACTCGCACGGACAGCCCCAGATGCGTTTGAGGGCAAAAGCGAAGCTATCATGAACTTCATTGTGAAGCAGATCCTCATGAGTCCGAGTCCTCCGGATCCGGTCTGTGCTCCTACCCGAGGCTTGTGACCTCACTGATGCCGTACGAATAGGGTGACATGGATGTTGATGTCGAATGGGTAGAAAAAGCCGACGTACCCCCTTCCTTAAGCAAGAGAGTTTTGGCTCTCAAGGTCTGTAGAAATCGCTGCTTGGCCCATGCCGAGTCGGATACTGCATTGGACATGGCGACGCCCGCACTCAAAATGTTCTTTGCACTGTTGGAGAATGGTGGCTCGCTTCATGGAGAAAGTGATGATGAGTCCGTTGCCCTTTCCAGGACGGAGCCTATTCGTATCACGAGCAAGCTAACGGTATCAATCACAGTCTAAAGGTCAAAGCCCGCATGCGGCTACAAGCAGCTGTGTCTCTGTTGCACCTTTCAACGGTGCCAAAGTTCGCGGCTATCGTCACAAACAATTTCGTCTCGCTTGCCATCATGATACAGGTTTGTTTCGACGTTGTACGCCTTTTCCCGCATTCATAGTACATGCAGGATCCTTGTTATCAAGTTCGTGACGAATTCCTGCGCAAATATGTCTCTTTCGCCACCCATCAACAATTACCCCCTCACTTTAACGTGATACCCTTTTTGACTGTCCATGACCCGGAAGTTGATATCAGGAACATGGTTCGTGGGCACACACTACTCACGGAAAGGCCCATTAATTATCATCAGGCGAAAGCATATGTCTCTCTAGCATATCGTGCCTCACCCCCAGGTTCTTTTTTTCTGAACACCTCACTGTTGGTTGTGCTGATCACTGTCCCGACCCAGGTGTTAAGATGAACTACTTCGAGATGATCTTCATCCAGTTCCTTCATCTGCTCGCACATCATCCCGATTTCTCTCTCACTCAAGAAAGCCTGCCTGATATGGCGAAGTACGTCTACCTCTTACGCTTTTAAATGCCGTCCTCCTACGTTATCTTTGGCACTAGATACATCGAGTTTTATCTCGAGTCTGTGGGTTCTGCAGAGAATATTTCGTTACTTTATCATCTGTCAGGAAAGGCAAAGACTGTCCGTGACTCAGAATCCCATCTGTATAGCGAGGTTCGTCGGTCTGTAGTTCTTCCGCGAAACTTAGGCTCACGGAATGTCAGAACCTTTATGCTTTGAGCGAGCTCGCTCAGCATATCATCAAAGATATGGCGAAGCGACACTTATGGACCCTGCAGAGTTTCCCCATGAAGGTCAAATTGCCTACAGGTATTTTACGCCCTTTACCCAACGCGGAGGCGGCTAATAAGGTACTCTCATATAATACTTATCCCCTCAACGATCTGATCACGATGTTCAATACAGATCTTGAAGCAAGTGTTCCTCCCGCCGGAGGCAATTGACTGGCTGAGCAATCAGACGAAGTCAGCAAAAGCTAACACCTCCGACGTTCGAGCCCTTGAGCGGCCCAAACCTGTCCGTAAGTCCGGAGAAAAGCGCAAGAAAAACGGCGGTCGGACAAATGGCCATGTAAAGTAAGTTTGCCGTGTACGTCTTTTTTTTCTGTGCCAACCAGTTGTAGGCGATCGCGAGGCAGTGGCCGTAATAGGCGTTCAGGGGACAGCAGCGATATCTCTGATAGACACCTCGACTCTGATAACAGCGAAGAGAATACTGATGATCAGATAAACGACACCCCTGACATGCAATCAACATTGAGCTCAGAAGATGATCCCACGGAGAACCGACGACCGGGACGAGATGCACGGACACGCGCGAAGGTTGCTCTCGTTCTTGACTGTTACGGCTCACGCTAACCATCAAGCTAGGCGAAAATAAGGCAACACGTGCAAAAAAAGGTTGGGAGAAAAGGCTGAAACAGTTGAACAGTTGTTTCTAATATATTGAGCTCGTTTATGAGCTAATCGTATTTAACACGTAACCTGCTCACTTTCCCTGAATTATCATACCATGTATTCCTAGTATCTCTGTATTACCCTTCTCGTCACCTATGCTGTCTAGTTATCGATTCACTTGTCTGTCACTTTATTTGGCAAGTACGGCTTGTGTAGTGTGTACGTAGTTGAGTTATTCTGCTCCTGAGCAACCAGCTGTCGCCTTCGTTGACTGAAATCTTGCTTGCATAGAGTTAAAATTTGCGAGGTAATGGGGTCAGGGGTTTTGGCAAATAATATCTACTTAAATCCCCACCCTGCATATGACCTTTTGGCAAGCAAGGTGATCGATCGGCCTTTTGAGGCCTTGAAATTTGGAGCTCGAAGCTGTCTCTGTTCAACTGCTGTACGGGCATTCCAGCGCTCATCAATCGATCTATCAAGGGACCTGAGGGTATTTGCCAAAATGATCATACTGTTTATTACTGTATTAACTTACGAGTAACAGAGACCGCTCACCCGTCCTCGCGTCGTGTTGAATACACGGTGTGAACTTATTACAGTAAGACTGTTACTGCTACAGTAAGTACACCACCGGTTCACTATTTCGGAATCATGTAACGCAATTTCTCCTACGCACACCCATCCCTCCATTACTGTATGACAGCGTGAGACACTGACGCTGATAATAAGGCGTTCGTGGGCTGTGTCCGTGGCTGTATGGGGTCACATGGATTGTGATACTACAATAGGCGCCATCGCCTGGTATTGTGCTGTGGATATACTTAAGGCCAGTTTCTGAGTGGATCATATCATTGTCCAGTAGGTCGTCTGGTACTCCTCCTTCAATAACGAACATGTCAGAGACTAACGGCAAGAACGTTGTCGTGCTTGGTGCTGGTACGTTGGAATCAAGTAGTAATGTACAAAACGCACTTGATTCACCTCCGCAGGTGTTATCGGTTTAAGCACAGCGATCAAGGTTCAGGAGAGGGGAGCTTACTCTATAACAATTCTCGCCGAAACGTTCCCGACCGACTTAAAGTGCATCAAATACACAAGCCATTGGGCGGTAGGTTCTCCATATCCCAACGACGTGTGTATTGTTAATGGCAGCGCAGGGAGCGCATCATGTATCTGCCCCTGCCGCCAATCTGAGGCAGCAAAGTGAGTCCTCGTATACGTTCAGTCGCCGTTCAGAAGAGGCCCACACCGATTACCGGATCTTAGAACTAGAAAGGGAAACGTTTGACATCATGTGGGAACTGTCGACCCCAGGCGGAGTCGCAGAAGGCTGCTTCCTACGTGCACCCCAAACCGAATATTACACAACAGAGGAGGAAAATCCTGATCAGCATTCCTTCTACCCTGACGTACGCAAGGTATATTCAATTATAGAACAGCTGACTTTGCTCATCTCAATTTAGTTTCGACGCTTGGAAGCTTCCGCACATGCATGCGTGCCGGAGGCTGTTTCTGCCGTCTCTTTTTCCACTCTTAACATCAATACGCCGGCATATCTTCCTTACCTTCTTGCACGGTTTTTGAGTCGTGGCGGTCGCATTGTTCGCGCTTCCGTTCAACACATCGCACAAGTCTTGGAGGGTGGCGTGGAGGCGTTTACAGGAGGTAATTCCAAGGCGCGGCCAGTCGATGCCTTGATTATCTGCGTGGGACTTGGGGCACGCACGCTGGGAGGTGTGGAAGACAAGGACATGTATCCCATTCGTGGGCAGACGGTACTACTGCGAGCCCCGTGGATCGAAGGAGGACGATCTCTGGTAATCGAATCGGGGGCAAAAACCTATATTGTCCCCAGACGGGATGGTACGGTGGGTCAATTTACTTACTTTGTCCAGTTCGGATCAGTGATATATTTGCTCGTGCGTAGGTCATAGTCGGTGGGACAAGGGTGGCAAACGATTGGTATGACGAAAAGGTGCTTAACGGGGTCCCACTAATGATAATTTGCCAGGTTTCCTAAAGCCCGCCCAGAAACAACTATTGATATCCTCGAACGTGGCCTCGCACTGTATCCAGAACTCGCACCTCCCTCGGTACGCGATAAACGGGAGCCGACCATCGACGACCTAAAACCACTCATCATCGAAGAAGGCTGTGGCCTTCGTCCTGCGAGAAAGGGTGGGATACGTCTCCAGTCCGAGTGGGTCGCTGTTCCTGGCTCCGAGGGTCACATGGTGCCCATAATTCACAACTATGGGTATGATTTCCCTCAGAGGCGGAAACATTTACTGAGTCGCACTGGCAGTCATGGTGGATACGGTTTCCAAACGTCATGGGGCTCGGCCCTGGCCGCACTAACCTTACTTGAAAGCGTGTTCGCAAAAGACTAGCGTATTAACAAAATTGGTTGTTAGGTCCCTTAAATTTTGATTGTACCGTTAGACTACGACTGCGTCGAAGGGACGCCAAACCACCATCGAAGTAACTGGTATCTTCCAGAGTTATCAGTATCAAAGTCAGCGCGCCCAACAAAAGGGCGTTTGGTAAGAAGGAGAGGCATCCAGTGAACATCGTCAGGCCACATAGAATCGTACGGTATTGGAGGGAGAGTTTCGTCTGATGTCAATGTAGTTTCGTCAGTAGCGGAGAACCATTCAGGTCGCATCTCCTCTGTCCTGAACAAGCCTAAGTATCTGATAGGCGAGGCGACAAGTGAAAGGAACAAACTCGATCAAAGTTCCACTGTAGGCATCTGCACGATAGAACTCGATCTGAAACGCCCATTCCGGGCCTCCCTTGGTGAAAAAAAGTAACGTCCCGCAGTGTTGCAATGAAGCCTCGATGCCGCATTCCTCCTTGGTGAGTAAAGAGGCGATGAGATGGCCGATAAGCTACACGCAAACCCTGACTGGACAAACCTTTAGTTCTCGAACAGCCGCCTCTGCAGGAGATTCGCCCGCCTCTACTTTACCACCAAAACCATTGTAGCTGAGCGTGCGGGCTCCAATTAATTATTGGCGGATTTCGTACAAGGACGCGCAGGCTCACAAGCCTGCACCGAAACCGCGCTTCTTGTATCCGAGGAGAATCTGTATCAATGTATAAGGAGCGAGTGAAGGTTCGAGCAAAGTGATAACCTTCTGAGGTGGGCCAGGGGAGAAAATAAACGAATTTGTGTACAGTCTTGTTGAGGTGAACGAGAGCCATTCGCGGTCACCGCCAGTGGAGGTCTCTGTGTATTGGAGTTGGGAATCGCGAGTGAAACCGGGGGGCAGCGACGCGGACATAACGGCGACGGAGACACACGGAGACACGACACGGTCATATTATAAGCTGACATAAGGAAGACCACCCTTGTCCCCTTTCGTCGCAACTATATTCCTCGATCCGTAAATCCCATCATCCATCCTGCTCTTTCAGCTCCCTGAGGCCCGGCTAGCGGATACCGTCTCAAGGCTATTTCGTCCTTTCAATGCCCCAAGGTTCCAGCAAACGCGCAGCACTAACTTCTCCAGCTGGCGCGGATGCACGGCCGAGAAAGAGACAAGAGAGGAGCTCGTCTCCGGAAGAAGGCGAACTAGATGACGCTGACCTTCCGGAATCTTCGAGCATTCCACCCTCGCACCTCCACTCTGCTCCAGAAATGTCGTCAAGGTACTCTGTAAAGGTCAAGCTCCCTTTCAAGACAAAAGTGAATCCGTCTGCAGATCTTGGGCCCGTGTCAGCTCTACCTGACTGCTCTAAGAGTGGCCTCGTGTCTGCAAATTCTGACCACTATGTGCGACCTATTTTGGGTGGGCGAAGCCCTGATATGGAAGTTGGCAGGGGCAGCAGGGAAAGCGGGCAAGTCAACAGCAGGAGCTGGAAGGGCCACCCTCAGAATAATGAACTCTCGTATCGTGATCGCAATTTTTCCAACAGACGTCCTGATCGTTCTCCTTCGCGTTCGTCGCCAGGCTCCCCTGACGGGGACCATGGGCGACCTGGCAGGTCAAAAACTTGCGCTAGATCTCGTTCCGGGTCTTCTGCGCGTTCTTCATCCGGCTCCAGGTCCTCGTCGAGAAAGCGGACCCACAGATTGCCACCCCACCGTTTTGGTAGAGGTTCACCCTCACCCTTACATTCTCGTCGTGATGGGACACCAGACCTCCGCGACTTGCGTGACCGTTTTGACAAACAGACCCACCTTCGTTATGACACTGCCAGTAATCGTCGTAACGGCGACCGCGCCCAGTATTGGAGGGACCCCCCAGGCGATTACTATGCGGGCGACTACTATGATTCACCAGGACCATCGTATCATGACTATTACGGCCGGGACCACGAACGAGATCGTCATGGACCCCGGTATGAATCAGTCCGCAGTCGGGCTATTGATCACTACCGTCCAATCTCCCCGAGACAACTGTCCTTACCTCGGCGTCCGCGCTCGCCGTCGCCCTATTCAGCTCGGACCCCTCCTCAACCCAGATTACCTCCCCCACCCTCTCCCCCTCCGTCTGAGCTTCAAGTCCGGAACTCCACTACCTCCATCCCGTTCCCAAAAAAGCCCGCTCCGCCCATCGTGCCCCTTTCTCCACCCTCTATGCCGCTTCTTCCTACTCATTCACTGGACGATAATGACGAGCGCGGAAATGAAGCTCACGCCCGTTCTCCAGAGAAAGGTGTTTCGCGTGTAGGCGAGAAGCCTAAAGAACGCCTATCCTCGTCTCAGCCTTCCCGCCCGCTTCGACCTCCCCTCCGTCGCTTACGCGATGAAGAGTATAAGGCCTATGGGCGAACCTTTGTGGGCTCTGGGCAACATGATGACTACGATGCGATGACAAAACTAGGCGAGGGTACCTTTGGGCACGTCTTATTCCTTCTTTCCCGTACTTAAGGCTGACGTTCTTCTCAGGGAGGTTCACAAGGCAAAGCACCGCCCGACTGGCAAACTCGTTGCGTTGAAACGCATCCTCATGCACAACGAAAAGGAGGGAATGCCAGTAACAGCTTTACGAGAAATAAAAATACTCAAGGCTCTCAGGCATCTCAACGTGGTGGAACTACTAGACATGTTCGTTGTTCGCAGTGCGTTGTTAATCATCTCGCGGCTTGGCCATCGTTGATTAGATATAGGTAACGGGAAGGATAAGCCGTTGTCCGTGTATATGGTATTCCCGTATATGGACCATGATCTGGCTGGGCTACTGGAGAACGATCGCGTCAAGCTGCAGCCAAGCCAAATTAAGCTGTATATGAAGCAACTTCTCGAAGGCACAGAATACATGCATAGAGTGCGCTTTTTGTCGTTGGCCAATTTGTGTGCAATTTTGATGTTTCATCCCCAGAATCACATTTTGCACCGTGATATGAAGGCAGCTAATCTCTTAATCTCGAATAGTGGGGCTTTGCGCATCGCGGACTTTGGTCTCGCACGTTCATACGATCCTAGTGCGGCAACTGTAGCTACAAACTCTGGGAGTTTACGCGGTAAGGAGCGGCGCTACACGAACTGCGTTGTGACGCGGTGGTACCGTCCTCCTGAGTTACTTCTTGGGGCGAGAAATTATGGTGGAGAAATTGACATGTGGGGTGTAGGGTATGTCTACGACCATCGTTGTTCTTGCGTCGCGCTTATATTCGTTCTCAGGTGTGTACTCGGGGAGATGTTCCTACGGCATCCCATTCTTCCCGGAAATTCCGACCTGGATCAACTCGAAAAGATATGGCAAATGTGTGGTACCCCCAACCAACATACTTGGCCGAACTTCGATACCCTGCCAGGGTGTGAGGGTGTCAAGCACCACAATCAGCACCCGAAGCGGCTTAAATCCGTTTTTGAACAGTCAGTTACCACTATACTCTTGTTATTCTTCTTTGTTGACAGAGTTCGCGAGATTTGGAGCAGAGACTTGCGATCTTATTGATAAGCTGCTCACTTGTAATCCAGCGGAGCGCATTTCTGCATCACATGCGCTTGAACACGATTATTTCTGGACGGATCCACTTCCGGCTGATCCTAAAACGTGCAGTTCCTGCGGTTCTCCTTATTTCTCTGTCCTCTGCTCATTTTTTCTCCTCCTAGGCTACCCATCTATGAGGCATCTCATGAATTCGACAAGCGTGGGCGCCGCCAACAGCCTCCTCAAGTCCCCATCGCCCCACCGCGTCCTCCGGAGCAACCGCGCCCCCCACCACCGCCAACGATTAGCAACCCTCCCCTCTATTATAACCGCGGCCCTCCCACACGAGATACTTTCCGCGCTCCACCAGCCGGCCGAGCTGGTAACCCCCCACCTGGATATCAGCAGTCGTACCCTCAGCCTCCTGAATATAGAAATGGGGCGCCGATGAACCTCCCTCCTATCCATTACCCCGCTCAGGGTCCCCCCCCAGTACCATATCAAATACCGAATGCGCCTGCTGGTCCGCCGCAGGCTGCTCCTTGGGACCATAGGCCTCGGATTTCGCATCTGCCCCGACGTCCCCCGATACCAATGGGTGTGGGTCGTCCTGGTGATAATCGATCCAGTGGAGGAGGTCGGGACAGTAATCAACGCACACGGGGGGAGCGAGATCGTGACCACGGAGGATTGAACTACGGTTAATTCTGTCTTTATGGGTTGTCACTCCATGTAGCATCTAGTCTACCGTGTGATATCGTTGGTACACATGCAAAGATCGCTTAATTCTTAGCTGACACCGTGACGGTCGTGACTGCAATTCTGCTTCTGCGCCGATATTACGACATCGCACCGCTAATCTTCGCACCATCTGCGGTCTGCCTTGCCAGACAGAACAGGCTCCAATCGGAACGTTCTGGTCTTTAAATTTAAATCAACTATGTCCGAGTTTCGACAGATCAAAGCCCGTAAAACCACTGGCGCTCTTTCAACGTTGCGAAAGAAGGCCCTCGGTTCGGTGCAATCCTTGGTGCAATCAGCCCAGCTCAACGCCCGGGGCAGCGCCCATGGAGTTGCCTCTACGTCTACCTCAACCAAAAAGTCTACACACTCTGATATACAAAGAGTATTCCTTCCTTCAGGGCCACCTGGTGTAGTTGTTCCAGTCTGACTCCCACTCTAGGCGCCTTATGGCACAGCAGGAGCACGGGTCGCGCCAAACCGTCTGATTCGACTGTCTTCCTTCTGATTGTCCCCCAGTGACTAACTCGAACACTTGCTACAGAGCCGCGCCCTCTGATCACGTCACGCCCGTACGCGATCGCTGGTGTAGCAGGATTTCATCGTGGCGCAAAACTTCCTGCATATGGTGGTGTGGCTCAGCCAGTGCGCCGAAATAAACCTCCTCCGCACAAGAATGCCGGTGGCTCGCGCTTTCATCGTATCTCTAAGAGACCTGGAGGATTTACAGTCTCGAACCATCTTCGAAATGGTCCAGCCAAAGGTCTAGCCAGACGATCTGGGGGGGCAGCAACGCATATGACTTCGGGCAGAAGACGTGACCTGCGTCTGCTGAACCAACATAGAAAGTGCTTAACTGTTTTTTCTGCTATACTGACGACGACCCTCACACGTAAGAACAGCCAGTTTGATAGCGCTGTCTATGCAAGCGTCGTTTTCGGGAAGATACCGCGGTATAGACGTTTTGTCGTGACCCCGGAGTCAAGTAAGCACCGTCACACTGATCGGCAGACTATAGATGCTTATAGTTGATATTGTGCAGGTAGTGATGAGGAGAAACCGACAGTGAAACACACCAATAATGACATCGGTGCACCGCCAGGCCGTGAATCCGAACTTGTCGCTGACGATGACGATGCACCGTGGAGGACCATGGTGGCGGCTTTCGGAACTCTTTCGTTATCCGTAGCTGCCGCTGCTCAGAAAAGGCGCCTGCCATTCCTTCGTCGTGTCGTTAGGACTAATTTTCGTCGACGCTGCCAACGGACGGGCATCGCCCTAGATTCTGCTTCGCCTCCAACACAACTTGAAGCACTGACCGTTCTCTACAAGCTAGCCATTGATGTCTCTGAGAACGAGTCGGACGATGATGTGACTGTCTATTCAGTCCACAAGGTGAAACTAGCCATAGACAAGTTGCTTTGTCCTCTGTGCGACACCCTTGGAGACATCAGTTCGAAGGAAATGCTAGAAGCACACGTGGAGTGGGATCATTCAGAGGTGGAGGCGAGTTGGCGGCAGAAGCAGAGCGGTGTCAGTCGGCGTCTTCCTTTTCGAGCTTGCTCCGTTGACCCCTTGCGACCGCAGAACTGGGAACTTGTGCTTGAACTTCGTGGAGGCGAAGTAGACGATTGGGAAGGGGAAGAATCGCTGTACGTTAAACAATCGACGGCATCAAACCACCTACTGACCTGACTTAGGCGACAGCACCTGTCGTCTCCGTCTTCCCCCGTGCGTCCTCTGTCGCCCACCGACACACTTCGGGGGTCGTCGGTTGATGCCAGAGAGCCCCCATCCCCTGCACGCGAGACTGCTGAAGCCAAAGAAGCATTGGAACAACATGACTCCATCAAACTAGATTTATATCTTTCCCCTACTTCTCATAGACCTTCTTTCGCATCCGCTACAGTTAGTAGCAGCGCACGTCGGGTACAGTGCACCGGGGATCCCCTTGGACCCCTTGCCGTTTTCCCTTACTTTCCCACCTCTGATGACAATGAGAGCCTACGCTTCTCTTGTCGCCCTTGTGGCCCGCGTCTCTTCGATCTCGTCGCTAGATTTCCTGCGTCAGAATACGGCCTTACATCGTGGTCGCTATTCGAAAGGGATGAGGAGCTATTCGAAATCGATGACGTGAGGGACGAAGAAAAGGCAATGCAGGCACTGTGGAATCGATGGATCTTTTCTGAGCGACGGTATTTCGGCTGCTTATCCAAGGGTTACTTATTCCATCTGCTAATTCAATCAACTAGTCGATACCTCCTGGATCCTAAAAAAACGATGATAGAGTTCGTGGAAAAGTTCCTCGCCGTTATAATGAAAACGGCAGGGTGGAAGGGCATGCGAGTCTGGTTATTGGCGAGTTCCCCGATTTTCATCACAAAGTGCCATTCATGGTCATTTTGTCTGCAGTTACTAGCCAAACACAAATACTTAACAGGAGACGATGTTGTAGCAGTGATGAGTTACTACGAGACGGTTGCTGGTATTGGACCACGACCGATCATGACATCCGTAACGGATCAAAGACCAACATGTGAATAGGATCGATGCGATGGTGACTCGTGCAACCGTAGCAGAATGTCGATCAAGTGTAAAGTAACAGAATCCGCCTCGGAAATTCTAGAGTTGAAACACCTTTTACCCTCCTCTTCGTCCTAAGGGCTTCCTTGAACCGTTACCCAACTCTGGCAGGAGACTTCCTCCAGGCAATGAGGGTTTAGGCAAAAATCCAGTGAGGATGAGCCAGGAAAGGTATTTAGCCACCGAGTTGTCTGACACGGTTCGATCCCCCTTGTCTTCGTGGCCTCTCAACAAGGTACGCATGTTCGAATCGTCAAGGTGAGGAGACTTCGTGCTGGTAGGCAAATCATCCAGCACAAAGTGAAGGAGAGGGTACAGTGCGTTGTCCTGCACCTCCATGACATGCCGCTCCAGCTCGCGTCTCCAAATGAGGTATTCGCATCGCTCTAACTGAAATCCGTAGTGACTGAGAGATGAAAATATAAAGTTATACGTAGGGAGTGGTCGCGCTCGAACTTGGAGGACAGTCATCCCCGGACCCGGATGAGGAGACACCGCAGCCAGTGCGATACAAAAGGCTACGTGGTCAACTGGAACCATGTTGACGGTGTTGTTTATGTCGGGGACGAGTCCGAGTTGGATACAACCCTTCACCAAGCGCCATATGAAGTCGTCTGTGTTGGTGACTGGGAGTGCAAGCTAGTTTAGTCGAACGAACCACTCGACTTGAACATTCTACGCACCTGCAGTTCCTGTATCTCCAACGATGTAGCCTGGACGAATAATGTACCCGTTCAAGCCCCGTTTACCCGCCTCAAACAACAATTTTTCTGACACCCATTTAGATTGACCGTATCCGGTCTTCAAACCGGTCCGAGAGCCTTCCAGTGGGTCGTCCTCAGGAACACCGCCTTCTCCTGCTACCGACAAGGAGTCGGAGAGACGGACATAATATTCTGTATCAATAGCAGATGTGCTTGAAATGAAAATAAGTTGCTTCGGTTTTCCCTGGTGCGCGAATTCAATCGCCCTCAATGTTCCAAGCACGTTAGCAGAACGTAACCTCTCGTAAGGGTAGACCCAGTGAACCTTTTGAGAACTGGGTGAACTCAACCGACTTGACACCAATTGACACTTACCAAAGCCCCATTATGAAGCACTACGTCTGCTTCTTCAGTGATGCGGTCCCATACTTGAGGCGCGAGACCGAAGGCGTCCTTGTCCAGATCGCCACATAACACTTCTAAACGTGCTGTTTGGGCCCAACCCTCGTCCCATACACCGCTATCACTTGCACTTTGTCGCAGACGTTCAGTGGCGTTCGCATCTGTAGGCGAACGGACAACACAGATGACTTTCTTGACCGTCTCACGTGATAAAAGACTACGTAGGACAAAGCCGCCAAGGAATCCAGTGGCACCAGTGAGAAAAACAGTGACAGGGGTCCCAACAGAGCGGAGGGTCGGTCGAGGGTATGAAGGTCGTAACACTGAACGGAGAGCATCAAAGTCTTGGCTATAATCGGAATTCACGCCCAGACGTGAGTCTTCGTTATGGTTTGCGGTTGGAATATTCCCGGTGACACCTGTGAGACCGAGGTCTGCATTACGCAGAGAATCTATCGCCACGGAGAGGCCTGAGATAGTGGGCTTGTCGAATATTAAATCAAGAGGAGCATTCACGACAAATGTTTTACGGATCTCGAAGATAAGCCGCGTAGCAAGGATAGAATGGCCACCAAGATCAAAGAAACTCTCATCGAGAGGAATCGGAGAGGGGGCAGATGGGAGAATTTGAGACCATATAGCCCGCATAGTTTCGTCGGTTGTACTAGCCGTGTGGATGTCTCCTTGAGGTCGCGAATCAGAGGTAGATGACTGTGCGGTATCTGGGAAGGGAAGCGCCGGTTTGTCGATCTTCCCGTTTGGAGTAAGCGGCATCCTCTTTAATGGGACGAACACTGGGTAACATTTAGATTCCTGTTCGGAAGACTTCGACGAGCGAACGTACATGTAGGTATACTGTAGTTTGGAAGTTTTTCCTTGAGATGTTCTCTGATGTTCTTGATGAGACGTTTGTACTTCCGAATACCGCCAATAATACCCCCCTCGTCGGGCAGATCACTGGTAAAACCATCGAGATCGGGCCCCTCGAGCGGCACGAAGTAGCTGACTAAGACCTTTTCTTCGTCCTTGTCTCTCCGGACTAGCGTGACATTCTCCCTCACTAGACGATGCTGGCTGAGGTGCGTATCGATCTCTCCGAGCTCGATGCGGAAACCTCTGATTTTCACTTGATCGTCAGCGCGCCCCGTGCATTCCACGGTGCCATTTGGCATGTAACGACCAAGGTCGCCAGATCGATACATTCGGTCGCGGATCCCTTTCCAATGGATCGTCTCCGGGCCCGGAAGAACTCCGTTCGGTGGTTGGAGGAGTGTATCAAGTCGCTCAGTCCCTATGGAGAACCAGTTTACGACGAACTTTTCAGCCGTGGAATCTGGGTCTGAATAGCCCTCCGCTAGCCCCCCAGAGCGTACATAGATCTCCCCGATCTCTCCTATAGCACAAGGGACATTCTTGTCGTTCCTGTTCACGATAAGAAGCTGTACATCAACCATCCCTTGGCCTGCTGGAATGATATCTTTTTGAGTCGTCAGAAAGGTAGAGTCCTCCAAGATGCTTGGTATGGCGAAGTATGACACAGCTCGTTGGGTCTCAGTCGTTCCATACATATTCACGATGCAAACGTTAGCTGCCAGTGACTGTAAGCGGGTGCAGTCGCGTTTTGTCAAGACATCCCCCACGAAGAACGCGCTGAGGAGGGAAGGAATTTGACATGTGGCTTGAGCGGATAGGAGTTGCCCCATAGCTGGCGTCAAGTGAGTCACAGTTATTTCACTGTTAGCCATCCATTCTGCCAGTCGTCCAGGCGTGTTGATGTCATCGAAGGTCGGAACATGGAGTTCAGCCCCGAAAAACAAAGGAGTGAACACTACCATGGTGGAATGAGCGGAGAAACGGAGGATAAAAGTGTCAAGCTCACTATCCCGTTGAATGGGGTCATGGGCAATACCGCTAAGCATTGTGAACTTGGAGGCCTCTCCAATATTGAACTGGTGACCCATCCACGGGAAGAAGTGGGTCAAGCTATAATGTCGTCCCTTCACTCCTTTCGGTATCCCGGTACTGCCACTAGTGAAAGATAGTGTAGCTATGCTATCCGGGCCGAGAACAACGTCGGGGTCAAAGTCTCCCATGACGCTCTGGGGGAGGAGAACATCTGAGCCGTCATTATCGAAACCTCCCTTGATGGCACCATCTGCGCACAGTTCCAAAGCAGGTACCTCAACGCAAATATGAAGTTCGGAGGATACAAAAGCCCTCACTGTTTGATTGATCGTTCCCGCACCCTTGAGTACAATTAAACCACGGGGTTGGGCAACACGAAGGTAGATTGTTTGTCGAGAAGGAGGGTAGGCAGGGTCTGTAGAAAAGCATTCAGTATCCAGGAAGTTGCTGGTTATATAAAACACACCAATGACGGAGAAAGCTGCTCCGGCCTTCAGCGTGGCAACGACCGCGACAACCAGTTCGACGCTGCGGTGCGCATACACCATGACAATATCTCCGGGTTTAACTCCACCAGAAATGAGGTGATGAGCCAGGATATTTGATGCCCGAAGTATTGTTCCATATGAATAATATCTTCTCTCCTGTGGCTCGTCCAGATCGCTTGAAGGAAGGCTTTGGATGACACATGGCCGCTGAAGAAAACGGCGAGCATTTCGAGAAAATACATCCGTGATGGCACCCTTCCAGTCGCACCAATTCAAGTCTGCAGTCGGATCGGGTAGACGTGCCTTTTCCATACTCGTCAACAGAGAGATGGAGCCTATGGGAGACAATGGATCGGGAGCTGCTCTGCGGAGCAGGACAGAGAGCTGATCCACAATACAAGAGATACGTGCCCTAGTGAATAGGAGCGAATTGTATAATATGCGCAGAGATATACGAGGTGCGATGGATGCGTGGATGGATGCGGGTGGCCGGGTGACAAAGATGGTGAGGTCGGAAGTAAGGCTGGCAGGCCGTATAAAGTTTTCCTTTTGAGCGTCTGTCTCATCGAAAAACCTTACGCGGAAGATGGGCCTGGACGTTTCGGGAACATCGTCCTTATCCTGTCCGAGGGCTCGCACGACAGTCTCGTACGGAAGACAATCTTGCTCGGCTTCACGCTCGGTTTGCTGGATGTTCTTTACTATAGCCCAAAACGGATCGTCGGGATCGACTGAAAGTCTGAGAATGAGAGGATCCTTAGCGGATGCAGAAGAAGATCCAACGACAAGATCAGTTTCTCCTGTGTAACGGTGCAACAGGACTGCGAAAGCGGATAGGAGTAGATGGAATGCCGAAGGCCGATTGGAAACGGCCAAACCATCTTCGTCTTCAGAAAAATTCTCGTCATGCAGGGCTAACTTGAGTAAACTGAGCGATGTTTGCTCTGAGAGTTCGGCGATATGGGCCGCCTCAACGAAGCGCTGGGCATCCGAGGGGCGAGGGTAATCTGTCGGTAAAGAGATGGAAGGTAAATTTTTCAAGCGGGCAACTACTCGTGCCAGAGCATCTGATGCCATGATACGCAGTGGAAGGTGGTGATAATCTTCTAATCATTGTGGGAAGGCCACTCTGGGAAGTTCACACGGGGCCGCCCGAATTTGCGCCGCGAAAGTTCCAAAAAGGACATGCCGAGCCGGCTCCGAGCCGATAACGAATTGGAATTTTTCGTAGACTGCTAGTGCCACAGGTCGATCGTCTCAAATGAGTCTCCTCTCATTAAATAGGCAACAGGGGTTTGAATATCATAGGTAATACGCAACTAGTTACTCAAAACTGACACATAAATGAGCGAAATGAAAAAAAAACAACAACAACATTTCACTGCATCATCTAGGACCAAGAACCCCATCATGTCGCGTGCTTCTCGACTTCACTCGCTCCACTATCGCCATCGGGCGCGTGGCGCGGTTCGCGGCCGCCATTAGTGGCATTGATCCTCTCCCGCTCCAACCCACCCTCAATGTCTTTGACACCGAGGTCTTGCTCAAGGCCGACATAATCATAAGCGAATTCGCCCATGTCATAGTCGTCGATGCCGACGATCTCTGCCTCTTCATCACAGCGAAGACTCAAGCCCGGAATGAAGTGCATGACCCAGAGAATAATGGTTGTCATGACCAATGAATAGCTGAAGCCGGCGCATGAGTCAGCAAGCTGCCATCCCAACTGGACCCAGTGGCGATCAAGCCAACCCCCAGGAATGGTGGTTATGCCATCAGCGCCGGCGACAGAGGCCTGGGCGAAAATGCCCGTGAGCACCTAGATTGACCAGGGAGTGTATCTCAGCATGTATATGTCACGGAGCACTATCGGACATACGTTTCCAACCATACCGCCGATAGTATGTACGGCAAAAATATCCAAGGCATCGTCATAGTGAAAGACGAATTTGAGCTGAGTCGCAAAGTTGCAGATAGTGCCACCCAACACGCCGAATGCGACAGCAGCCGCTGTGAACATTTTACTTCAGTGATAGACCGTGACCCATAAATGTGATGTTCCTACGTGAGCCAACATAGCCCGACGCTGGTGTGATCGCAACGAGGCCGGTGACAGCTCCCGAGCAAAATCCGACAACGGACCACTTGCGTTCGAGACGATAATCCCACAACATCCACGTCAATCCTCCGACACTGGCGGCAAGATTGGTGACGATGCAAGCCTGAATGGCACGCAAGTTGGCGCCCAATGCTGAACCCCCATTGAAGCCGAACCAGCCAAACCACAGAAAAACGGTACCGAGTACAACATACGACACGTTGTGCGGCTTGTAGGCTAGACGAGCGGTGCCATATCCACGACGCTTTCCGAGAAATATGCTGATGGCGAGGGCAGCAGTGCCGGAGGAGATGTGGACTGGGGTTCCACCAGCGAAATCGAGACCTCCATGCTTGTTTGACCAGCCTTTAGTATTCCAGGTCCAACAAGCGATGGGGTCGTAAACGAGCGTTGACCAGACAAAAACGAAAACCATGGAAGGGCCAAGTCGACCACGTTCTGCGAGGGCACCGAGGGCGAGCATAGGCGTGATGGCGGCGAACATGAGTTGATAGACGCAGAACATGAGGGAGGGAATACGTGGGCTCCCAATAGAAGGTTGTGCGAGAACCCCCTTGAGGCCAAAGTAACCTGCAGGGAGCCGTTAAGAGGCGGGAGGAAGGTTAAAGTGTGTTACTAACGGAGATCCCCGATGAATGCGTTTGCGGTGTCACTAAATGCCAACGAAAATCTGAAGACAGAATTTTAAGCCCAGTAAAATGCAAGTTTTGTTTGTAGTATACACACCCCCAAAAGAACCACTAGAGGAATGCTGTGAGACTTGGGCACAAGAGAAAGAAAACAGAGGCTAACCTGGAAGGAGACGACAGCCAAGGTCATCATACTGAGCCATATCATAGATAGGGCGTTTTTACGTCTGAGGAGACCCGAGTAGAAGAAGCCAACACCGGGAATCATTATCCAGACGAGAGCCGTCGCAGCTATCTCCCACGCGATGTCACCAAGATTGTACACCACGGTGGTACCTGTTGCTGCATCATACCAGTTGAGGTCACCGGCTGCGGTACAAGGTCAGACTGCGGCTGAGGAAGGGAGAATGTACGTTTTGGCTCACAACTGTCGTAGGTGATGTTGACCATGGCACCGAATGACAGGCGAAAAAGTCAACGAGGGTGAAAATGAATGGAATAGCGCTGGAAGATACCCAGCTCATAAAGGAATTCGGGACGACTTGGCATCCATTATCTACCAATCACCGTCGACGGATCACGTCCCTTATCTCACGCGCAAAATCAGGGTCCATCCGCGATCGGCTGGCGAGATCTTCCTCGGCTGGTGATACTGACTTACTGTTTCGAGCCTCCGTCACACGACACGATAAGGATATGCTACGTCCTCGGCCAACGATGCACATTCATACAGCTTCGGTAGAGGGATCTGACATGATCTGGCACTTTATGTGCAATGGTTCTGTGGTTCTTTGCGAAGAAAACGAACCATTTCCCTCCAACTTCTCCTGGCCAAATCCTCGGCGTGTGTTGCCATAAACCATGTGCCTAGCTCAAGCCGTTACTGTGCTCTGACTTCCCACGCTGCGAGATGTGTCGCCGGAAATAGACGGTTGGCAAAAGATTCAGGTTGGCATTTGGCAACATTCCCGAACAACACCAGTCAGGCTAAATTGCTCACTCCTTGTCATGCGGACGGTTTGCGGCAAGATGCCAAGCATCTCAGTCACTCACCACTTGCCGAATTGTATGACGGATTGGGAGAGCCCCCTCATTGTACTCAGCCTTATCACTTCTTTTTTTAACAAAGTCGTATCGGCGGCATTGCCATGTGGCAAATACAGACTTGAAAATTTAATGAGCATGCGAGTCAAGGAAGCCACGCGTATTTTTCAGGGCTTGTTCATCGTGAACGATCCGGTGCAAGGGCGAAATATGGGAATGCAATACGCTAGGTGGGGGAATGAGGGTCGTTCGGAGAAACGGCGCAGCGCGGACCTCGGTAAATAGATCATTAACCACTCATCATGCATCACGTGCGATAACAAAGTGTCACATCGTGTGATTGTCAATCTACTAGATGCTCTCGCACCTCCTTCATGACTTCAAGTCCTTTATGTTATGATCTGGCCGCCTGTGTCTCAGCGATCTCATCTCTTGACACACCTAAAGTTTCCTAACAATGGCGACGTTCCCTATTACCCCGAGGGTCGGTCCCAGACTTACACTAGCTCGCTGCACTCCTTCAAGCGATTCCTACCTCCACTCTGTACAGCCACGCGTAGCCTATGACGGCAGCTACCTCAAGAAGGACTTATTAACGACAGTGCCACAAATGAGCGCTATGGGCATGTGCAGGTGACAGAATAGTAAATGGGTTTCGCAAGCGAATTGAATGTGCAAGGTGTTAAGCTGTTAAGCCCTCAGGCCTCATCACATGCATACTTAGATCATATCATTGCTGTACAAAATACAAGTTTCCATCATCTCTGCATACAGTGTTTTATAGGTCACGGTCTGCAGTGAATCAAATTAATCAAGACGGGAAACGGTACTTTGGCCGCGCCGTTTTGGTTGGGCCTCAATTGTAGGGCCTTGGATAGGGCTGCGCCAAAGAATCTCTTCGCCGACGCTTTGACGCAAAGTGCAGCGAACAGTAATTTTGCGTCACGGCACACAGTCGGGGCAACTTTTTTTTTGGTGGGTGAGCGCTGTGAGCAGTGGCGCAGCGCGTGGCCCCTGAGATGATAGTATCTCCTCCATGTTGATAGATTTTGGCTTGTTTGGCAGTTGTGGTGAGTTTCTCACGACCTGGGTGCGCGTGCGTTGTCAACTGCGCGATGGGACTGACGACGACCATTTGTGGCATTAATACCCGCGCATGTGCTAGAAGGAACCTCACGAACAGTCTCTTTCGGTCGCGATTCACTGGTGACTCAATACTGTGCAGTCTCCTACTCGCATGAATTGACTGTTGCTTTTAGTTCGTGGCTTCGAAACGTCAACCTCGCCAACTATCGATGGGAAATCGCTGTTTGAGAAAACAAGTGATTTATTCCCACACGACAGGGATTATCTGTTGCCCCCAGCATCCCCCATTGCCGAAGTAGTTCGCGAATCCCTCCGCTCACAGCGATTTGACCGCACATTCGAATTGCTTTCGAACCAAATTGATAGGACCCAGTCCAAGTGTCCGCTACAAGTCCGCGGTAGTACCTGGACTTATCTTTTCGATCTTGCGACCCGCCCAGAGCAGCTCGAACGCGTAGCAAAAAAATTCTCTCGGTTCCTTGATAATGGGAGGCACTTCAGCGATAAGCATACCGCTGCATTCGTTCGTGCGTAGCTCTAGCGTTTGTAAAGTGTTACGACTGAACGTACCGTATTCCCAATGACCCCTTGCAGGCCGTTGCTCGGAACTCCATTGTCCGCAACTAGCCCTGACTGTGTTCAGCAACCGGCCAGCCCACCGGATGGACCTCACGCTCACTGCTGCTCGACGACTGTTGTATGCCTTCCACGAGGAAGGTACCCTTTCTGCCATAGTCGCCGTCGCCGCATTGTTCCCCCTATACAACCTCCCCCCGCTTTCTTCCGATCCCGTCAGCTGCGCCCTCCTCACTTCGGCTTGCCTTCGCGAGGCAAATACCTCCGGCTCTGAATCCGCGCGGACCGTTGCCACCGCCCTTTTACACCCTTTCAGACAGCTTCTTTTACAGATTCCTCCAGCTTCTATTCCGTACAGCCCATTCTGGGAGCATCGTTCCGGAGAAGTCGAGTGGATGAAGCGCGCTACATTGAGCGTGCTCGATTCCCTGGCGATTGAGGGTCAAGATGCGTGTGGGATCAGAGACTGGTGCATGAAGAGCGGTTTCGCATTGAAAAGCTAGCTTTCTAATATTTCCCCCTCACAGCCTGTAGCTGTCGAATTATTTGTCGGAATCATAGACAGTCCAGAGCATGCCAAGACTTCTTGATTGCATGCTTAGATTTGATTGATTCATCAATGCGCGGCAGGAGAGCGGCCGCCTCTGTCAGGTACCCCATGGATTGTCCAAGGGGACCGCCCACACTCCGCCCACTCACCGGTTCTTGGGAAACCCCTCTCACGACTGTCGTGCCTGTGGATGAGCTGGGTGAATGATGCAAATGATGACACGTCATCCGGTCAAGTGATATCGTGCCTGTGTAACGTGTTTGACAGTTTGATAACACTGATATTCGGAATAACTTGC
>QFDV01001406.1:0-13611 GCA_003315845.1 Lactarius trivialis
GCTCTTTACTTCAGCCCGTGGTGCTGAACGTCTTCTCAACTTCCTCCAACTTTCGAAGGCCGGCTCCTGTCCAGAACTGGGCCCCGCTCCCCCCCGTCTCGTTCCTTTTGAATCTGACGTCCCGTTTGATCCTGGATAATTTTCTTATTTATAAGTGAGCATTCTTCCCTCCCGTATTTACGTTATCCCTCCTTTGCGTCTCCGCTGTCCTCCTCTCTTTTCTCTTATGGCCTTGGTTGCCACTACTTTCTCACCTTTTCCCGCGACTCTTCTTCCTTGACTCGTTGGACTCCTTTTCAGCTATTTTGTGTTTTCTAAATGTAGTATGGTACTCGCTACGACCGGTCCGCACCTCTGGTGCTTCACCCCGGAATAAATATTGGTTTAAAAAAAAAAAAAAAAAAAAACAAGCTGAATAATTTGACTACAATCGTTTTCGTCTTGCGCCGTTGGGCAAGGCCTTTCGAGGACACCCCTCACACCCAAATACCGGATACGATGCAGAGCCTGAGCGAGTAAAAATCCTACTAATTGTTGTCCTTCCTAGGTTACTTGTGACTGAGAACCACATTGAAGAAAACTGGTTCCCCAAGGTTGGTTCAAATTTCTTTGCACTCGGTGGGACTTGCCAAACCTCCCCATTTACCTTGTTCTTTCTCGCTTACTTCATAATTGATCAACAAGGGACCCGACTCGATCCGTGCTCTACTAGTTTCACGACTCAGCGATGTGGGGTTGCGCTCAGCCATTGCCGCATCATGGCTAAGACAACAAGGGCAAGAACCTTAAATACACAATGAATGTGACTTTGCTTCTAACTTCGCAACTTAAGTGTTTGACGTGTCCCCGACAGATCCCCAAGCGTTTATTTGGCAGACGAATTACTATCTCCATTTCGCTGATGGTTGTACAGTAGGCTGTACAGCACTTTGGAAACAGCGCCGCATTTGACCTGGGCATGACGTACAAGATTTTATGCTTGCTTGCGAACTACAGTATGTAGCAGGGAAGGGTGAGAAGGATGATACAGTGCAATTCCTGCCCGACTCAATCCACTAGGTTGGCACGTGGATACTATTCCGAGTTCAAGCGTGTCACCCCTCCGATACAGAAAAGGGTTCCTTCCATCCTTCCGGCTCTCTGATTCACTTTCGGATCCGTGAGTGCCATTTTTCGTGTGCGGGACATGGCTGAACCTTCGCGACACTGGCATCACAGGATCAAAGTCTACTATCATGCTTCATCAAGACATCGCCTTCGACAGTACAATATGGACTTTTCCAGTCTGGCGGGTTCGCCGCAGCATCGGAGCATCAGTTCGCCATATCGCCCAAGTTTGTTGGTTTCTGCCGGTGATGTCAAGGTGAGAAAATGACTTGAAGAACGGAAATCATGTCTTTGAGCGCTTGGGCGGTCACAATGCGGTGATTGATAGCTCTCACGTGAGGACCCACCACAGTGAATTTTTTAGCCTGCTGAAGCCTTGAGATTAACGTCGACTCATCCTATGGGTACAATATTCCTCTCTAGAGCTTCATCATTCAATGACATCAACGAGGTGTAGTTGTTGTTCTATATTTTTCCCGGACAGCCTGTGCCAGGCCAGGGTATGTATGTTTGTTCCTGACTCCTTGACAGATATGAGGTTTCGTTGCCGCACAGAGTCGTACAACAGGTGTAGGCAACTGATGATCTCGATTTTTCGCCCCTTGAAAGAGCCTAAGCCAATCATTTGGTTTCTACGCCGGACATTCTCAACTTCTGCTTGAATGGCTTCTAGTCGGGTCCCTGCTAGACCTGTTCTTGGATCATTGTACGCTCCTGTCATTGCTTTACTTCTCCATTTCTTAGAAATTGGCCGCCGTAAAGACCAAGTATCTGTATTCAAAATGCTTATGTCCGCTCGCGTCGGAGGCATCATGACCTCAATTATGCGCGCTGTGAGATGGGGGCTGTTGATCAGTGGCAGAGCAGTCCGGCTGTCGAGCTGGCATGCCATAGGCACATTACTCGACGGCCGATTTCGGCACCTAGCTCACGACCGGCGCGAAAGGACATAGATAAAAGGATATGACTGCACGGTGGACCAATGCTCAGTCTCGATAACCTCCTTATTCGCAACAGTATGCTCTCGACAACCTTCTTAGTTGTCACCCTCTCTCTGGCGTCCCTCTCGCGTGCTTCTGTTCTCGCAGTCACACCGTCTCCTCAGCAGTTCCAAAGTACTTGTCACACAATCGCGTCCGCCATTTCCAATTCCTCGCAGTTGTTCTTCCCGAGTGCGTGGCTCACATGTAGCCCTTCGGTTGGCACCAGTCTGACGTAGAAAGGAAGACTCGACCCAGTATATCGCTGACAACGAACACGCTATCACCTCGTCCAGTCAGCCATCTGCGTGCTCAGTCGAGCCTGGCTCAGCAGCAGATGTCAGCGTGATTGTATGGTGCCTCCCTTAACTCATAGCCAGCACTCACAGCGTGTTACGGTAGTTGCGCATCTTGGGATCCACTCGTACGCCTTTCGGAGTGAAAAGCGGAGGCCATGCGTTTAATCCTGGGTTCTCTTCTACGCCCGGGGTTCTGATTTCCATGACCCGATTCAACAGCATTGAGTTCAATGATACCACAGGGATCGTTGACGTTGGATCCGGCGTTACTTGGGACCAAGTATATGCAGATCTGGACTCAACTGGGTTCAACATCGTTGGAGGACGCATTCCTACCGTCGGTATTGCCGGTTTGACTCTGGGCGGCGGTGGGTGATACCCCCTTGTAATCACACAGACCGCTGACTGTGATTCCATGTCGCAGGTTATGCTTTCATGAGCAACCAATATGGACTCAGCATCGACAATATGGCAGGATATGAACTCGTCTTACCAAACGGGACCATTACAAACGTGACACCAAGCAGTAAAGATTTATGGTTCGCACTTCGGGTGAGTGACTTGAAACCCCACAAGGAGACGCTTCGCTGAGACTTCATTCTCAGGGTGGAGGGAATAACTTTGTGCGCCACTTACCTGTAAGGCTGGTAGAAAGGAATTTGATTGACATGAATTGATAACAGGGTATCGTGACCAAGTTCACTTACAAGGCGGTACCCCAGGGCCCAATCTGGGTCAGTAGCACGATATACGTAACGCCGATCCTTTCAAGTTGACTCTATATTTGATAGGGTGGTACCCGTAATTACTCTCCAGACCAACTGGATCTAGTGAAGGCAGCCCTGGTGAAGTTCCAGCAGAAGAACGACACGAAGGCGTCTTTGAATATCGCCACGGTTTTCACTCCGGCGGGGGTACGTCTTCACGTTCACAATATTTTCCTTCACCAACTGGGAAAATGATTTATCCAGGTCGCAACCGCTGCTGTCGTCTTCTACAACGCACCAACGCCCGCGCCAGGGGTTTTCGATGACTTCTTAGCGATTCCGACGAATCAGTCCGACGTCCAAACGAGATCATTCGTTGACCTGTTCAACAGCCTCAACTTCATAAATCCCCCCGGTCCAGTTCGGTTGGTCATTACTCAATGCTGGCGATAGAACGTAGCTCATGAAAGATATAGAGGTCACTTTACCGGTATCCCACTCACGCAGTACTCTCCGCCTGTTTTCGACGCAATCGTGAATCAGACTTTGGTGAGCGCCATCTTGTCGTACGCGTCCATATATGACTCAGGCTCAACGACCGCGGCCCGGTAGTTCTGGGGAAGGAATCTGGGAGTCGTGGATCCAAATGTCACCGTCGCACTCACCTTCGAGCCATTTCTCAAGGATGTGTACTCTCACGGTTCCGAGTCTGCGTACCCACCGGACCGTTCTCACGCTCTTTTCCCTACGGCTGTCACTTTCGTGTACAACAATGCGTCTCTGGACGAAACCATAGTCAAGGCGGTGCGCAGTTACTCTGATATAGTCACCGCGGTGGCGATTGCAGATGGGCAAAATTTGACGCATGCAGCTGTATACCCCAACTATGGATCGTTTGACACGCCACTGGAAGACATTTATGGGGCGAATCTACCCAGGCTGCATGAGTTAAAACAGGCGATTGACCCGAAGAATGTGATGGGCCTTGCTGGCGGTTTCAAGCTATGAAGAAGTCTTTCCTTTGAGTCTTTCGCACTGAATCCCAATCTTCCTTTTCCTTTTCCGGTTCTGTGAATGGAATATTTAATCGATTCAGTATATACATCTTAATTGACACCTAGTATCAGCCTATGTAATCTTTTTTCTTGACTAGTAGGGTAGAGATAGCAGCTGCCTAAGGGCTAGTAGACACTGGCACGTGTACGTACGCGTAACTTCCCGGCTCACGTGGCTTTTTCCCGCATCTTCCCTTCATACTCCAAACTTGCGCGTCTCGTTATGCTGTGCACCGTCTTTCCTAAGGCATGCTTCGACTTCTCATCGTTATTACCATTCGAAAGATGATTCGACGAGGGTGTTTCAAGGAGGCGGCAAAGTTTACCTTTACCCAAGCAGCAAGTTGACGCGCAGGGGATAGATTTTCGTCATTTCGAAGACTTTCAATCTGGGCATCAACCTGAGAAGGAATCGAAGGAATCCGGCCATCATACCATCATGCGTTGGGTAAATATCCCCTGGGGCACCGGTTCTCGTTACTGAAAACCACATTGAAGAAAACCCTCAAGGTCGGTTTCATTGCACTGTTGTCACTCCCCACTTACCTTGTCGTGGTCCTTGCTCTTTCTCGTTCGCTTATTCCATAATTTATTGAGAAGGTTAGAAGACTATCGTGGGTTAGGCTCAGCTATCTCCGCACGTCTCCTGCTGGTGCCAGTGAGCTCTGCACAGTTTGCGCTCAGACAGCGAGGGAAAGCAGCTCAAATACACGACGAACGCGTGACGCTGCTTCTATGATAGCTTTGCAATATCAGTGCCTGTCGGTTCTCTCGGCGTTCATTTGGCAGACCATTCGCTGATCGTTGTACCGTGGTGTAGTACTTGGAAACCGCGCCGGGCCGCCCACCATCTTGGCAGGTCATCAAGAATCACAACAGTATGCAACAGGAAGAATGAAACAATTCTTGCCCACCAGCCTGATAGCCTGATACAGTGGCACGCGGATTCGTAAGCACATCAGTCCAGTCTACTGTATCCTGGGTTCAAGCTGATTTGCATCGTGTTACTGTACCCCTCCGTGAAACAGAAAGGGCTATCCTTCCATGTTTTCGGCGATCTCATGTACTCCTTCGGAGTCGTGAGTGCGCACGGCTGGACCCCTGCGCTAAAGGCATCCAGTGGAACTCGGGACTAACTCGGGAACTTAGGCTGCCGGTCCGTTTTATAGCGCTGGAGCGGCGTTCCTCGCCGCTCCACGGAGGTAACGACATGCATACCCGGCTGCTGACTGTGTACCAACTTTAACTAAATTTGAATTGAATTGAATGAACTGAGCGCGCCGACATTGGCATCAAGTAACATGTTCTTCTGATTTAATTGCATCAAAGACAGGCCGCCGACAGTAGTATGTGTGGAATGGACTTTCCGAGTCTTTATAGCCGGGATCGCCGCAGCGTTGGAGCGTCGATTCGCTACATCGTCCAAGCATGTCGCTTTCAGCCAATGATGTAAAGGAGTGTATGGAAATCATCCCCCATTTGATGGGTCATAATGCGGTGACACCGGTGATACCCCACCATTCAGCTCTCACGGTCATTTCAGGTGGTCTTTTGGCCTGCAACTGAAGCCTTGACATCAGTGTCGACTCATCCTATTGGCACATTCTTCCTCTCTGGAGTTTACATCTTTACCGTTCAATACTAGTGGGTCTTGGCCAACAGTTTCTCTTCTATTTTTAGTCCAATCGGCCTGTCCAGGCTAGGGTCGGGGTGTATGTTTGTTCCTGACTCCCTGACAGACATGAAGTTCCGTTGCCGCACTGAGTCGTACAGAAAGTGTAGCAACTGATGATCCCGATCTTCCGCCCCTGGAAAGAGCCCGAGCCAAGTCATCTGCACCGAACTTCTTCAACTCTCCCTGGACGGCTTCTCGTCGGTCCCTGCCCGACGCGCCCTTGGACTGTTGTACGCTCTTGTCATTGCTTCACCTCTCCATTTCCTAGAAATCGGTCGCCATAAAGTACAGCCGTCAAGAACAAATCAATATTCAAAATACTTATGTCCGCTCGCGTCGGAGGGTATCATGAGCCCCATTATGCGCGCACTGTGAGATGGGGGCTGTGGATTAGTGGCGGCCCTGTCTACCTGAAGCTCCGGATATCATGCTGGCATGCCTTTAATCGACGGCACATTCCGGCACCTAGCTTACGACCGGCGTGAAAGGGTAGAGATAAAAAGACATGACTGCGCTGCAGACCAATGCTCAGCTTCGACAACCTCCTTGTTCGCAACAGTATGCTCTCGACAACCTTCTTAGTTGTCACCCTCTCTCTAGCGTCCCTCTCGCGTGCTTCTGTTCTCGCAGTCACACCTTCTCCTCAGCAGCCCCAAAGTACTTGTCGCACAATCGCATCCGCCATTTCCAATTCCTCTCAAGTGTTCTTCCCAAGTGCGTAGCTCACATGTTACCCTTCTTTTAGCACCAGTCTGACGTAGAAGGGAAGACTCGACCCAGTATATCGCCGACAATGAGCACGCTATCATCTCGTCCAGTCAGGCATCTGCGTGCTCAGTCGAGCCTGGCTCAGCAGCAGATGTCAGCGTGATTGTATGGTACCTTTCTTTAATAATAGCCAGCACTCACGGCGTGTTATGGTAGTTGCGCATCTTGGGATCTACCCGCACGCCTTTCGGGGTGAAAGGCGGAGGACACGCGTTCAATCCTGGATTCTCTTCCACCAGCGGGGTCGAGATTGCCATGACCCGATTCAACATCATCGAGCTCAACAATGTCACAGGAACCGTTGACGTTGGATCTGGCGTTATTTGGGACCAAGTATATGCGGCTCTGGACTCAACTGGGTTCAACATTGTTGGAGGACGCATTCCTACCGTCGGTGTCTCCGGTTTGACTCTGGGCGGTGGTGGGTGTACTCCCTTTGTCGTGACATTGACCACTGATTGTGATTTTGTGTCGCAGGTTATGCTTTCATGAGCAACCAGTACGGATTAAGCATCGACAATATGGCGGGATATGAGCTCGTCTTGCCAAACGGGACCATTACAAACGTGACATCAAACAATAAAGATTTATGGTTCGCACTTCGGGTGAGTGACTTGAAACCCCACAGGGAGACGGTTCGCTGAAACTTCATTCTCAGGGTGGAGGGAATAACTTTGTGCGCCACTAACTTGTCAGGCTGGCAGAAAGAAAGTTTGATTGACATGAATTGATAACAGGGTATCGTAACAAAGTTCACTTACAAGACGGTACCGCAGGGCCAAGTGTGGGTTAGTAACATCGATTTACATATCCAGATCCTCTCAAGCTGACTCTATTTAGGGTGGTACCCGTAATTACACTGCAGACCAACTGGATTTAGTGAAGGAGGCCCTTGTTAAATTCCAGCAGACGAATGACCCGAAGGCCGCATTGAATGTCGTTGCAAGCTACACTCCAGCGGGGGTACGTCTTCACCTTCTCAATATTCTCCTTTACAGAGCAGGAAAATTATTTATCTAGATCGTAACTGGTGCTGTCATCTTCTATAATGCGCCCACGCCCGCGCCAGGGATTTTCGATGACTTCTTAGCGATTCCGACGAATCAGTCCGACGTCCAAACGAGATCATTTGCTGACATGTTCAACAGCCTCGCATTCGTAAATCCCCCCAACACAGTTCGGTCGGTCATTACTCGACTCTGGTGATAGAAAGTAGCTGACGAAAGATATAGAGGCCACGTTAACGGTATCTCACTCACGCAGTACTCTCCACCTGTTTTCGACGCAATCGTGAATCAGACTTTGGTGAGCGCCATCTTGCTGCACCCGTCCAAAGATGACTCAATGACCATGCGCCGGCAGTTCTGGGGAAAGACGCTCGGAGGCCTGGATCCAAATGTCTTCATCGCACTCGCCTTTGAGCCATTTCTCAAAAACGTGTTCTCTCACGGTTCCGAGTCTGCGTATCCACCGGACCGTTCTCACGCTCTTTTCCCGACGGCTGTCACTTTTGCGTATAGCAACGCTTCCCTGGACGACACCATGGCCGAGGCGGTGCGCAATTTTTCCGATGTAGTCACCGCGGTAGCCATCGCAGATGGGCAAAAATTGTCGCATGCGGCTGTGTACCCCAACTACGGGTTGTTTGACACACCGCTGGAAAATATCTATGGGGCCAATCTACCTAAGTTGCACGGGATAAAACAGGCGGTTGACCCGAAGAATGTGATGGGCCTTGCTGGCGGTTTCAAGCTATGAAGAATGATTCAGATGGAGTCCTTCGTACCGAATCCGGGCTGAATTCCATATATCATTTTTCCAGTTCATGTTTGGGTTCATGTGCATTCTGTGAATAGAACATAGAGGCTAATAGATAGTATTAGATCTAGTATATAATCTAATTGACCATCTTTTTCTCATCCTTGATGGTAGGGTAGGGATAGTAGCTGCGGTCCGAAAGTGACACTGTTTCCAGTTCCGCACAAAGCTGACATGCCGGCTCCGTTCCCGACTGTTTCTTTTGTGAACCCGAACCCATTTGCTAGTGCCAGCAAGGAGCGTGTCCCGGCTACTAGTACACCTCCTTGTAATTCACGATGTCGACAAGATCACGTGATGGATTCTTACAATCCGACGTGCCAACGCCTTGCAATGTACCAGTGGACATGCACTTGTCAATCGGTGACTGTCTGTATATTTTCAATATGGATTCTCATATACAGGTTGGTCACGAGCCTAGCACACTCGTAGACTGATTATCTGTATATGAAGGGTAATTCTACGATATATATATCAGCCCCTCATATGCGAACTGGTCATGAGCCTACTAGCACACTCGATCGTGGCGCAACGGGCACTGTGCGTATGCTCCACGAACTCAGGGACAATTTTCGGCAGGTCAGGAAGCCTAAGACCTCAACTCCACTGGCAGAACGGCGCAAACTAAAGGTTTCTCCACCATCCGAGTCCTGGCCTTCTGTAAGACTTTTCTTCACGCGAGGGACTACAATTGCTCTAGGCTTGTAAATGCAGAAGAAAGGGCACCCCAAGCGTGCCGCGGCAATAGACCAGGCAGCATACCCAAAATCCCATGCGAAAAGCACTCCAGAAAGAAGAGTGATGGTCCTCCATAGTAGATAGGTGTTTGGCTTGTAGGTACCAACCTAGAGCTCCGAGTCTCTAGCGATGAGCCCGCGTGCCAGTGGCGCAGGCAGACACGAGCTGGAGCAAGATGATCTGAACTTTGCCTCAGGCTGAGTGCGTCTACACCTAGTTATTCAATAGCAAACATAATATCATTTATTAGAGCTACGTACTTTTCACAACCTTAATTTAACGCAATCCTTGATGCCATCATGGGGCGACGTGCAGTGTCCCAGTGATCTCCGAGTCCTATGGCGGGACGGATCCCCCGGGCCATCCACCCAGCAGAAGACGGCGAAGGGGGCGATGCCATACCTACTGTAACTGCCGTGGTTTGCGACCGGTCTGGGCCTATACTCCAGGATATAAACTGATCCAAAAAAAAAGGAGGGGAGCGATGTCAGCAAGGATGCCAGTTACGAGACACGTAAATTCGAGTTTTCTTTCGGTGCCGGTGCCGTTACGGTGCATCACGTGCATCTCTTCCATCCATTGATACGGGCCTTCCCTTGGGCCTTCCATCAAGGTGCCACCATTTCCAAAATGCCCTCGCAACAACGACGAAGTATGTGCAACAGGAATGGTTATGGAAACCGTACGAACGCGAAGAACAGGCAACCTTGAAGGCAACAGGTCGATCCGTTTCGTGACATCACCGTTGCGCCAAGCCCTACGACATATTCTTTCTCTGTCAGGACGAGGGTCTTCCCCGCGCAGCCCCAGCAGGTCGTGTGGGACTTGGAGCATCTGAATGTGCACGTGGCCTCGGATCTATGCAAGGAATTATAGGAATCAATGGCTGGCGCGGGTTGTGCGGACGGAATACAGGATTAGCCGCGCCCGGGGCGTCAAGATTTCGAACACCCAAAGGAGAGGAAGTAATTGTATGAATCACATCGCACTTCGTCCGCGTTGTCCGGACACTTCCCCAGACCACTTTATGAGATGGAGCTTAAGTTATGGATTCCCAGACCACTTTATGAGATGGAGCTTAAGTTATGGATTACTGAAACGCCAGCGTTACCGCCTGCCTGACGCTCCGGCTTTTGGTATGATGTCCGGCCTACCTCCGGTGGGAGAGAATAGAGATAAAGGCAGACGACTGAACTATGAGCCGATTCTCAGACTCGGTCACCTCCTTGGTCGCAACAACATGCTCTCGACAACCTTAGTTGTGGCCTTCTCTCTTGCGTTCTCCTCGCATGCTTCTGCTCTCACACCGTCCGCTCAGCACTACCAAAGTACTTGTCGCAGCATCGCGGTCGCAATCTCCAATTCATCGCAGGTGTTCTACCCCAGTGCGTGGCTGTAGTGTTAGCCTTCATCTAGCACCGAGCTAACGTAGAGCTGAAGACTCGACTCAATATATCGCCGACAACGAGCACGCTCTTATCTCGTCCAGTCAGCCATCTGCGTGCTCCGTCGAGCCTGGCTCAGCAGAAGACGTCAGCGAAATTGTATGATCCTTCCTTTAATACTAAATTCCACTCACTGCATGTTGTGTAGCTTCGCATTTTGGGGTCTACCCGTACGCCTTTCGGGGTGAAAGGTGGTGGTCACATAGTCAATCCTGGGTTCTCTTCCACGAGCGGGGTCGAAATTGCCATGACCCGATTCAACAGCATCGAGCTCAATAATGCCACAGGGACCGTTGACGTTGGACCTGGTGTTACTTGGATCCAGGTGTACGAAGCTCTGGACTCCACTGGGCTGGGCGTCGTTGGAGGACGAACTCCTAGTATCGGTGTTGCCGGTTTAACACTGGGCGGCGGTGAGTGATGACCTTTGTCACAACACTGGCCACTTACTGATTTCGTGTCGCAGGCTATTCTTACATGAGCAACCAGTACGGATTAACCATCGACAATATGGCAGGATATGAGCTCGTCTTGCCAAACGGGACCATTACAAACGTGACATCAACCAATAAAGATTTATGGTTCGCACTTCGGGTAAGTGACTTGAATCCTCATAGGGAGCCGCTTCACCGAGACTGCATGTTCTCAGGGTGGAGGGAATAACTTTGTGCGCCACTTATCTGCAAGGTCGTTAGAAAGCCTGAGGTTGATTGATATTGATAACAGGGTATCGTGACCAAGTTCTCTTACAAGACGATACCCCAGGGCCAAGTCTGGGTTAGAAACATCGACTCACTTATCGTCTCAAGCTCACTTAGTTTGATAGGGTGGCATCCGGAATTACACTGTAGACCAACTGGATTTAGTGAAAGAAGCCCTCGTGAAGTTCCAGCAGAAGAATGACACGAAGGCTGCTTTGAATCTCGGTGCAATTTACACTCCAGAGGGGGTACGTTTCCGCGTTTTCAGTATTCTCCTTCAGCTCGAATACTCTTTTTGACAGGTCTTAACTATTGCAATTGTCTTTTATAATGCGCCCACACCTGCGCCGGGGATTTTCGATGACTTCTTGGACATTCCGACCAATCAGTCTGACGTCAAGACGAGGTCATTAACTGACATAGTCAACAGCCTCGCCTTCCTATATCCCCCGCCCACAGCTCGGTATGTTCTCATCCAACTCTGGCGATAAAAAACGTGACTGATGAAGAAATACAGAGGCTACCTTAATGGTATCCCAGTTACGCAGTACTCTCCGTCAGTTTTTGACACAATCGTGAATCAGACCTTGGTGGGTTTTTATCTTGCCGCATGCATCCAAGTACGACTCAATGACCGCGCGCTGGCAGTTCTGGGGAAAGGAGCTCGTTGTTCTGGATCCGAATGTCGCCATCGCAATCACCTTCGAACCTTTCGACAGCGGCGTGTTCTCTCACGGTTCCGACTCTGCGTACCCGCCAGACCGTTCTCAGGCTCTCTTCCCCACGGCTGTCACTTTCGCGTTCAGCAACGCCTCCCTTGACGAGACCATGGCCAAGTCATTGCGTAATTACTCCAATGCGGTCACCGCGGCGGCAGTTGCAGATGGGCAAAACGTGTCTCACGCGGCTGCGTACCCCAACTACGCATTGTTTGACACGCCGCTGGAAGACCTCTATGGGGATAATCTTCCTAGGCTGCGTGCGATCAAACAGGCGTTTGACCCGAAGAACGTGATGGGCCTTGCGGGCGGGTTTAAGCTAAAAGTGACTAAAAAGACATTCTTCGTACCGGATCCCGAAGCTCCATTTTAAGATCCCCGTTCATCCTGGGAATGGAAGATTTACTGGTAGCCACAGTGTACAAACCATAATTGACCTCCTTACGCCCTTTTTGTTATCTTTCAGGGCCAGGCGAGTCCCAGCCAAAAGGGGCTGACACGCTAGATGCGCCTCCCTAGAGTGCGCCCGGCCCAGTCGCCAGCTGCGTTTTTGCCGCTTCCATACTGATATCCTGACAGAGGTAGGCCTCGAGCACCAGTAGCCGATAATGCATTATACATGTGTTCTTCGAGATATCAACGATACAGACCTCTGGATACCCATTGATTTTTTCCGTCTTGGAGACGGCGCTCGGCGAGTTCTTGCTAACACTTGCATCTCTGATTCAGCAGATCGGCTGACGTAACGCGTTCCCGACATACTAACCTGATGGAGAGCCTCCAATCCAAGGTTCTGAAACCTTTCGGCTCCCCAGAAGTTGTGGTATTTGGGTGGGGTACAACATAAATCACCCAGTAGGAGCGTGAACTTGAATGAGGGGAATCGCGTGTAATATATCGCAATACGGTAAGCATTGTTATGCTGTTGTGATCAAATGAGGGAACCCATACAACAAGGAACTGCGTGGGAGTGGAAATTGTGGAGCGCAGTCGGGCTGAAGTTTCAACCAAATCTCGTAAACGAGGGTACTAGGCTGGATCTCATCCAGGTCGCGCATCAGCCAGGAGTCAGAGGGTCCCTACTGTAAGAGGGGGCAGTATGGTACCAGCATGATCATACTACAGTAGTCCCTGGTACATGACTCAACTCCGGCCTTTCCGTGAGATACCATATTGTTGCATGGTTTTGGGTTTGCCATTCTATCCCCGGATAATAGTGTTCTTGGTCATTGTTCTATCGTTTCTTTTGTCCACAACAGCATGGCCATTATGCCGAGAGACCCTGAATATAGGCCTGATTACAGTACCGGCGCCACAGTCCTGTCGCCCCACTTTTCTTTCCCATCACGTCGGCGTCGGAACCAAATTCGTATCCCGGATCCCGAGACACCTCCACGTTCACGATTGCGATTATTGCCATCCCATGCCCCGTAACCAGGCGCTCTTCGAACGCAAGCTTCGTGGCTGCTGTAATTTGTGCCAAGGCCATCGGCCCCTTGCGCATGTGTTCATGCAATCATCGATCATCACATAAAAGCACTACAGTGACTCAATCGCCGTCCGACACGTCGGCTCGGTGGGGCACAACGCACACAACTC